>CM059197.1:9759365-9950006 GCA_030323885.1 Branchipolynoe longqiensis
TTCTTCGGTCATTCCTGCTCTGCTGCTCATACAGGATGGATGTCCAGGCACTCCAAGTACAGTTCCAGCATTTCTACAGAGTGGCCCTTTATCACCATGAGCTTGGTCTATACCTCATGCTTCTTCTGGTGTGCTGTCTCCAGAGTAGAAGGAGGAGGGAGCGGTGGCAACGCTCAGTGTGGGTCAGACCCTGGATTGGGAGATGGCCACAGTTTGGCTTGTTCGACAAGCTGATGGTTGAGCTCCGCAGTGAGGACACCATGTCGTTTGTGTGCGGATGCCTCCCCAGTTTTTTGACGAGATTGTGGCGCCGAGAATCGCAAAAAAACGCACCACCTTCAGGGTGCTGCTCGAGCCTGCACTGAAAATAGCACTTACTATGCGGCACCTGGCATCTGGCACAAAATACTCCTCCATGAAGTTTGGGTGGAGGCTGCCCCACAACACACAGTCGCTGATAGTGAGTGAAGTCTGTCAGGCCATCGTTGATGTGTACATGGCCGAGGTCATGACATGTCCGACCACTCCAGAAGGGTGGCGTGCCGTCTCAGACCTCTTTTTAGAGAAGTGGAACTTCCCCCATGTGGCACTCTGGATGGGAAGCACATCGCCTGCCGGTGCCCTCCAAACAGTGGGTCGCTCTACTACAACTACAAGGGCTTTTACTGCGTGGTCCTGTTGGCGCTTGTAGATGCAGATTACAAATTTATCTGGGCAGATATTGGCGGTTTGGGCTCCGTGTCCGATGCCCAGATTGACAACGACTCCAAGCTGAAGGCGCGCACTGAAGGTGGCACCATCGGCTTTCCGAACCCTGGACCAATCGTCGACGGCCAGAAGGATGTGCCGTATTTTCTGATTGGTGACAATGCCTTTGCCCTGCGGCCGACCATGATGAAGCTGTACGGCAAGAGGGGCTTGACCAATGACAAGCGACTCTTCAACTACCGGCTTTCCCGAGCCAGGAGAGTGGTGGAGAATGCCTTTGGCATTCTAGCCAACCGATTCCAAGTGCTGCTGACGACTATGCAGCACCACCCCTCCGGCGTGAAGATCATCATCAAGGCGTGCATTGTTCTGCACAACCTCATGAGGAGACGCTACCCAGAGCTACAGAACATGCAGCTGGATCGTCTGGAGACTGCCAACAACAACTTTGTGCCTGGAGCTTGGCGAGAGGGCCACAACCTTCCTGACATTGATGTTTTACCTGTTAACCCCAACACCGCGTCCAAGCTAGGAAAGGAACAGCGCAATCTAATTAAAGACTGGGTTGTCTCACCCGCCGGAGCACTGTCATGGCAAGACAGGATGATCTGACACAACATTTGATCAGTCTGTATGCGCTGTGTCGGTGTACTATTTTTGCAAACTTATGTGCTTTTCTTGACACTGTACTGTTATCGCCGTGATGTTGTGACATGTCTCCTGTTATATGAGATGCTAATATGTTTATATGTCTAGTAAAATAAACGATATCATTTCATAGATATGAAAACACAATTTTACATGTCTGTTACGTTCTTTCGCTCCCTAATTTAAAGTTATCTAGTTAATGTAATTGTAATGAATCTGCTCTCTTTTTACATGAATTAATCTTTTGAAAGCCACTGTTTTTACATACATACTAAGAACACAGGGAAAAATAGAGTGACACAGGGACAGAAAGGGGGAGAAGAGATAGAGGGAGGGAAGGAGGGAGGGAGAGAGAGAGAGGGAGAGAGGGAGGAAGAGAGGGAGAGGGGGAGGGACGGAGGGAGAGAGAGAGGGAGGGAGAGAGGGAGGGAGGGAGGGAGAGAGAGGGAGAGAGGGAGAGTAGGAGGGAGGGAGGGAGGGAGAGAGAGGGAGGGAGGGGAGGGAGAAAGGGGAAAGGGGAAGAGAGGGTAGGGACTTGTGTCCATAATATTTAGTATAGATATTCTTATTTTTCAGTTGTTATTTATGTTTTAATTTTACTTTTAATTGTACTTTAATGTATAACAATTAAATGATGGCATGCCTTTATTGAACGCGGACACAAAAATTCTAATTTACACTATATTTATATATTTACACATCTTGACACTTATATTCATATATACATACACAGGTAGGGACCACGACTTGGATTTCAAAAGGTCTTGCTTTCTCAAGACGTCTTGAAAAACCAAGACAGTTTACATATAGAAACAAATAGGGGTGACCTGTCACAGTCTGCAACTACTTTAATATTGAAGATGGAACCTAACAAAATATATCATTAGAATGGGTGTAAGTAGCTCTTCAAAGTGTCTATAAAGAAAATGCTCCTGTGTATAGTATGTTCATAATATTCAATTAAAACTACATTAAAATAAAGAGACAATCTTATTTTGCCTATAACATTGTGCTGCTTGTAGTATATGCATATACACATATACTGTGTGGTGGATATACCACACAGAGAGAAATCCGACTCTGCACCCACACCCACACCCACACCCACACCCACACCCACACCCACCTCCAGTGGACATCCTTGTGTACATATGTGTATATAAACGTATCTGAACATTATATATGTGCATATATGTGTATATAGTCACATATATTCACATAAACGCCTGAATATGTATATAAGTATGCATATATATGCTTAGAAACATACTGGTATATACATATATGCACATATATATGTGTAGATGTGCGTATATACATATATATGCGTATATATATGTATATATATATATGTGTAGATATGTGTATATGTGTGGATATATGCGCATAGATACATCATTTCTGGTTATTATATAAATAGCACACTGGCTACTCTCCGTATCCTTTCACTCTGTACCCTGCTCTTGAACCAAACTCACTTCCCTTCATATTGTTGTTGCTAGTTACTATATGTTCCCTTTCACTCTGTTGACTTGCCCACAAGTTGGGGAGGGGGGGGTGCTTCCCAGTTGTGCTGGTACTGCTAGTACACCCCTATCCTCAAACGTAAAAACAATTGGCAGCAATCAGCCTCAATGACCATGACCCACATCCACCTAAGTTTTTTTTCAGTTAGACCAGTTGTTGTTGGGGTAACCCTGACAGCCAGATAGCCCCCCCACACACAGGGGGTACCCCACCTGATACCTCCTACCCCCCCCCTCACACACACAAAGTAAGACAATAGCCACACATCACACACAAAGTAAGACAATAGCCACACATCAACACTTGTCTGCAACCCTCACCCCCACCTGCCAACCTCTAGCTCCACCATGCTGGTCAGTCATGAATCAATGATGATGTGGTGATATTTATTTAAATTGTATTGAATTTATTTTCAAATTTATTTATTTATTATCCTTACTATTGAATTTTGTTCATATTATTCCTAGCCATATTGATTGCTCGTTATTCAGATGCTTTCAGGACCTCCCAGCATTCTGGCACCAGTTGGACCATTCTCAATTGCACTTCCTCTGTAGGTCAGATGGCAGAGTGTTGTTCTCAAGATCAAAGAGTAACAGGTTCGAATCTTGGAACTGGAATACTTTTTTTTTTTAAAGAATGTCCCACTACTTTTTTTTGAATGCATAATTATATCAATATTAATAAATATGCATTTACCTAACTCGACTTCACCCGACTCGACTTCACCTGTCCCGACTTCACCCGACCCCAGTTCACCCGGCACAAATTTACCCAACCCGACTTTACCTGATCCTACTTTACCCGACTCGTCTTTACCCGACCCCACTTTACCCGACCCCACTTTACCCAACCCCACTTTACCCAACCCCACTTTACCTCACCCCACTTTACCTCAACCGAGTTTACCCGACCCGAGTTTACCCGACCCGAGTTGACCTGACCCGAGTTTACCCGACCCGAGTTTATCTGACTCGACTTTACCCGACCTGACTTTACCCGACCCGACTTTACCCGGGTCGACTTTACCCGACCCGACTTAACCCGACCCGACTTCACCCGACTCGACTTCACCTGGCTCGACTTCACCCCACCCGACTTCACCCGACCCTAGTTCACCGGACCCGACTTCACCCGACATGATGTTACCTGACCCCACTTTACCCGACCCCACTTTACCCGATCCGACTTCACCCGACACGAGTTCACCCAACATGACTTTACCCGACCTGACTTTACCCGACCCGACTTTACCCGACCACACTTTACCCGACCACACTTTACCCAACCCGACTTTCCCCAAACCGACTTTACCTGACCCTACTTTAGCCGGCCCATCTTTACCCGACCCCACTTTACCTAACCCATTTTACCTCACCCCACTTTACCTCACCCGAGTTTACTCAACCCGAGTTTACCCAACCCGACTATACCCAGGTCGACTTTACCCGGCTCAACTTTTCACGCCTCCACGTTACCCGCCTCCACATTACCCGCCTCCACGTTACCCGCCTCAAGGTTACCCACCCGACTTCCCCCAACCCAAGTTCACCCGACCCGAGTTCACCCGACATGACTTTACCCGACCCCACTTTACCCAACCCCACTTTACCCGCCCCGAGTTCACCCGACCCGAGTTCACCGAACATGACTTTACCCGACCTGACTTTACCCGACTCGACTTTACCCGACCACACTTTACCTGACCACACTTTACCTGACCCGACTTTCCCCAAACAAACTTGACCTGACCCTACTTTACCAGACCCATCTTTACCTGACCCCACTTTACCCAACCCCACTTTACCTCACCCCACTTTACCTCACCCGAGTTTACCCAACCCGAGTTTACCCAACCCGACTTTACCTGGGTCGACTTTACCCGGGTCGACTTTACCCGGCTTGACTTTACCCAGCTCGACTTTACCCAGCTCAACTTTACCCGGATCGACTTTACCCGGCCCGAATTTACCCAGCTCGACATTACCCAGGTTGACCCAGGCACCACCCAACTTTGCCCATCTTTACCCGACCCGACTTTACCCAACCCCACTTTACCTCACCCAACTTTACCTCACCCGAGCTTACCCGACCCAAGTTTACCCGACCCGACTTTACCCGGGTCGACTTTACCCGGGTCGACTTTACCGGGGTCGACTATATCCGTCTCGACATTACCCACCTCGACTTTACGCAGCTCGATGTTACCCGCCTCGCCGTTACCCGCCTCGACCTTACCGCTTGAACGAGGTAAGCTCTCCAACCTGGTTAAGTCAGGTCGGGTGAAATTGAGTTGGGTGAAGTCGAGTTGAGGTGTGTTACGTTGAGGCGGGTAACATCGAGGCGGCTAACGTCGATGCGGGTAATGTCGAGGCGGGTAATGTCGAGGCGTATAATGTCGAGGCGGGTAACATTGAGGCATAAACATCAAGGCAGGTAAGGTCGAGGCGGGTAAGGTCGAGTCGAGTAAAGTCGAGTTGAGTAAAGTCGAGTTGGGTTAAGTCGAGTCGGGTAAAGTCGAGTCGGGTAAATTTGGGTCGGGTAAAGTCGGGTCGGGTAAACTCGGGTCAGGTTAAGTGGGGTCAGCTAAAGTGGGGTTGGGTAAATTGGGGTCAGGTAAAGTGGGGTCAGGTAAAGTAAGGTCGGGTAAAGTAGGGTCAGGTAAAGTCTGGTCATGGAAAGTCGGGTCGGGTGAAGTCGGGTTGGGTGAAGTTGAGTCGGATGATTCGGATGAAGTCGAGTCGGGTGAAGTCAAGTTGGCTGAAGTCGGGTTGGGTGAAGTCAGGTCGGGTGAGGTTGGGTCGCGTAAAGTCGAGGTGGGTAATGTCGAGGTGGGTAACGTCGAGGTAGGTAATGTCGAGGCGGGTAACATCGAGGCAAATAACGTTGAGGTGGGTAATGTCGAGGCGAGTAAGGTCGAGTCGGGTAAAGTTGGGTCGGGTAAACTCGGGTCAGGTTAAGTGGGGTCAGGTAAAGTGGGGTCATGTAAAGTGGGGTCGGGTAAAGTGGGGTTGGGTAAAGTGGGGTCGGGTAAATACAAGTTGGGTAAAGTAGGGTCGGGTAAAGTCGGGTCATGTAAAGTCAGGTCGGGTAAAGTCGTGTCTGGTGAACTCAGGTCGGGTGAAGTCGGGTTGGGTGAGGTCAAGTCGGCTGAAGTCGAGTTGGCTGAAGTCGGGTCGGGTGAAGTCGGGGCAGGTGAAGTTGGGCCACGCAAAGTCGAGGCGGGTAACGTCGTGGTGGGTAATGTCGAGGCGGGTAACGTCGAGGCGGGTAACGTCGAGGCGGGTAACATTGAGGCGGGTAACATCGAGGCGGGTAACGTCGAGGCGGATAAAGTCGAGCCGGGTAAAGTCGAGCTGGGTAAAGTCACGCCGGGTAACATCGGGCTGGGTAAAGTTGACCCGGGTAAAGTCGAGTGGGGTAAAGTCGAGCCGGGTAAAGCCGAGCCGGGTAAAGCCGAGCCAGGTAAAGCCGAGCCCGGTAAAGCTGAGTCAGGTAACGTCAAGCAATGTCGAGTTAGGTAAAGGCATATTTATTAATATTAATATAATTATGCATTCAATAAAAGTACTAAGACATTCTTTAAAAAAAAAAAAAAAAAATACGGTTCCAAGATTCGAACCGGTTACCCTCTGATGTTGAGATCAACACTCTGCAATCTGAGCTACAGAGGAAGTGCAACCCATAATGGTCCAACTGGTGCCAGAATGCTTGGAGGTCCTGGTGTAGCTAGAGGCGGACTGGTGGGGGTGTGGTTTGCAAACCAGTGTTGCTGTGTGACTGGTGTCTTACTTTGTTTGTGGGAGGGGGGGGGGGGGGGCAAGGAGGTATCAGGTGGGGTAACCCTTACCATGGCATATATGGCTGGCAGGTTTACACCAACACAACTTAAGGTGGATGTGGGTCATGGTCATTGAGGCATGACTGCTGCCAAACCTTGTTTTTAAGTTTGAGGATAGGGGTACTACCAGTACCAGCACATACTAGGAGCCTACCTCCCCCCCCATATATGTGTATATATGTGTATATATGTGTATATATGTGTATATAAACATATCTGGACATTATATATGTGCCTATATGCATATATAGGCACATATATCCACATATATACGTGTTTATATATATAATTATGCATATATATGCTTAGAAACATACCGTTATTTACATATATATGCATATATACTTATATGCAAATAGATGTGTATATATGCGCATAAATACACATATATCCGCACATCTACACATATATGCACATATATGTATATATGCATATATATACATGCATACAGGTGCATATATACGTATATACATACATGCACATATATACGAGTATACATGCACATATATGCGTGTATATGTATATAATTATGTATATGCATATATATATCTGTGTGCATATGCACATACACATATACTGTGTGGTGGATATACCACACAGAGAGAAATCCCACTCTGCCTCCACACCCACACCCACACCCACATCCACACCCACCTCCACCTCCAGTGGCCATCCTTGTGTAGATGGCTAAAACAACAACCCATCTGCCTGTGTGTACATTAGAGTAATGGCTTATATGATGCCACACATCATGATTTGTTCATATTATTGGTTATTTCTCATTAACTATGTTCAAGATTTTGATTTTAAGAAAAGTACTTTTTTAAATAGACCATGGTTGTTTACCAGTAAAAATGACTAATTCCAGAATATAAACAGCACACTGTTATAGGCAAAATAAGATTATATCTATATTTTAATGTAGTTTTAATTGAATATTATGAACATACTATAGACAGGAGCATTTTCTTCATAGAAACTTTGAAGAGCTACTTACACCCATTCTAATAATATATTTTGTTAGGTTCCATCTTCAATATTAAAGTAGTTGCAGACAGTGACAGCTCACCCCTATTTGTTTCTATATGTAAACTGTCTTGGTTTTTCAAAACGTCTTGCTTTTTCAGGACGTTTTGAAATCCAAGTCATGGCCCCTACCTGGTCACATGAAGGTAGACAAATCTTGTTACTCTAAGTCACATGAAAGTAAGTCATGTGTAGGTAGACACATCTGGTTAATGTAAGTCACATGAAGGTAAGTTGTATGAAGGTAGACAAATCTTGTTAAAGTAAATCACATGAAAGTAAGTAACAGTAAGGTTGTGAAAAATAAGTTCCAAAAACAACAGTTTCACAATTAAATGAAAAGTGCTGAATGTTTAATGTAGAATACGTGCCTTCGAGGTACCGCAAAACTGCAGAGACTGCCTCCTTATTGATGCCCTCCTTATTGGTGCCATCCTCTCTCGTGCCCGCCTCTCTTCTGTCCCCTTGGCTCAGCTCGTATGCCCTCCTCCAATGCTGCATGATGAAACACAGACTTGTGCAGACGCACACACTGCCTTCCCAGACTCACAAGCAATTTTCTTTTTTTTTGGTAAATATTTTATTCATCTGAACATATATTTTGTCAGCGCCGAGGCACTGGACTTCCCCCAGTTAAAGTGATCACATTTGGTTTGTTCATGGTGATGGGGAAGTGGAATGTGCTGCATTGTGTGCAGCACACCCCCAATTGAACATTAAAAGTGGGGGAGCAGCCTATGCTGTATAGTGTACAGCGTAGGTACCCAACATATTGCAGTAATGAGTCTTCTGCACCAAGGTATTTAAAGTTGCATAATCCAATGGTTTTGAATTTATGACATATCTTCAGATAAATACCTTAGGCAAATCATTCTATTTTACTTGCTTTTTGTTTGAAGTAACTCCTCCTAATGGGTTTAATTTGGTTATATTTGAAATAAAAACATCCCTAATTAATGAGTGCATGCATGTCGAAATGCTGGACATCATAAGTTTCAACAGTGACAGGTTTGACTAAATTGACTTAGTATTCCTTCTATGTAGCAATACATGTTTAATAAGTGCACTGTCGTGTAACTTGGATATGTAGGAGCAAATCTAGAGCAGTGCTTTGGTTTGCAAAATGTTATACTTTCATTGGACTATGCCGCTTTAACCGCAAGTTTCAGAATGAGACATATTTATTAGGTGTTTTATTAATTATCTAAATTGAATATTGAGGAAATATGGTCATGTGATTTATGGCACAGGCATTACTTTAATGGCGGGGTACTGTATCTTATGCTTGGCTGAATGGTAATAGTGTCATGTGAAGTCACTAGAATATAGTTCCATTGTAAAACGAAAAATAGCTCTGTAAAGTGTGAATGTGCAGTAACAAATAAAAGACACGATTTTACTCATTCTAGGTGTCACAATAATCCTCGTGGACCAGCAGAGTGATTTCAAATGGGCCTCAGCCTTTGGCTTCAACCCATTTGAAATCACTCCACCCACCCACTCAAATATGTGTGTGTGTGTGAAATCGTTTCTTTTGATTGTAACAGATTAAAAGACATCTTACACATTATTTATTATGAAACTTGTTGTTATTTGTTTTGATATGTTAAATAGTATAATGCTATAACAGTATGCTCAACTGCATGAGTTATTTTATGTCTGCTTCCATGTTGTGTGTGATGAAGTCTTTAGTGTTTTTGTGCAACCCAGTGTTACCTGTAGGTAGCGGTAAGGCGGCAGCTGTAGCCAGCCTGTTATTGATGCACATGTGAATGTGGTCGGAATTGGCTGAGACAAAGTCTCACCTCAGGAAGAGATGAATGTACTCATTTGTTTGTCTGTTGTACCAACTTGTGAAAGCGACTTTATCGCAATACCCACTGGGAGACTGGACCACTGAGATCATCATCCAAAATATCGCACTCAGTCACATTATCCTGATACTGAGTCAACCAGTCATTTCCCTATCATATTAATGCTAAGTGCCAGGTATAAATTTAGTAAGTCGTTGATTTGACTCAGTCAGTGTTCAAACCGGCAACGTCCCATATTGTCTTCATATTATGCTCTCACCTCTTGCGTGACCTGACCTGACTTGACCTGTGGACGTGACCTGCCTACCTGCAGAACTTCAGTGTACACCTTGCCCATGAGCGAATTCTTGTGCAAAGTGAGAGGGGCGGCAGTCCGGTCAACTAGCTGCTTCAGTAGTGTCAGCACCTGTCACAGGACGTCAGGGGCAAAGCAATCAGAGCGTGACCTACATTTGTAAGTGGCAGCCACCAAAGGGAAAGCTCCACATAGGTGTCTAACACTGCTTCCGCTAAGGTCACCCCACTGCCTTTGCTGAGGGATTAGATGTAGTTTTGTGGCTTGCGTAAGATTGTGTGAGCCTACCATGGAAGAGTTCTACTACATGAAACAACTGTTACAGGCCGTCATGAAATATGACCTATATAACCTATTTGACCTGCATAACTTATATGACCTATACGACCTATATGATCTCTAAGGCCTGTAAGACCTATATTATATATATAACCTGATCTATATAACCTATATGAGACATACAACTTGTATGACCTATATAACTTATATGACCTACATAACCTATATAAACCTATGCAATCTATATAGCCCATATAAACTATTTAACCTATATGATCTACATAGCATAAGTGACCTATATACTCTACAAAACCTGCATAACCTATACGGTTTATATGATCTATAAAACGTATATGACCTACATAACCTATGTGAATTTATGTAACCTATATAAACTAAATAACCTGTATGATCAATATAATATGTGTGACCTATATAATCTACCAATCTTGAATGACCTATATGACCTAGATAACCTGCTGAGACATCTATCTCCCTCCAGGTCGTTGGTTAAGTCTACACCTGTGCGGGTGACTAAAGGCCCTGTCACACTACGACGTAATGACATCAACGTAGGGAGAACGTGAAAAACGTTGAACTTCTCGGCGTAGTATGCAAATTTGGGCACAAGTTGAACGTGGATGCAGCGTAGTGGATGAGAGAGTAACGGTGGTAAATCGTAGTGATAGCATCATTCAATGAGAGAGGACAACGTAATTACACTCAGGGAACGTTATGTACGTTATTCCATCGCCAGAACTACGTTGCTTTACGTTACATACGTCATGAGACGGTGGCGAAACGTTGAACATACGTTGAATGTACGTTCTCCTGACGTTCTCCTGACGTTCTCCTGACGTTCTCCTGACGTTCTCCTGACGTTCCCAATACGCAGCGTGGGCATTTCCACCCGGTTTAATGTGGGTCAACGTAGTGGAACGTAGTTGAACGTAGTGAGCAGCGTTTGACTAATGTCCGTTTAACGTCATTGATGTTCGCTGAACGTGAACAGAACGTATGGCGAACGAAAACCCTTATGTTCGAGCTACGTCGAAAGTTTTGAACATGTCCAAAACCTTGATGTAACTCGATGTAACACGACGTAATGTGACGTAGCTTGACGTCAGTCTAACATCATTCTGACGTCATCACAACGTAATCCAACGTACGTCAACGTAATGATGAAAAATCACCACGTCAGGCTTACGTTGGCTTGTTACGTCATAGTGTGACAGGGGTATAACACTCTACTCGGTGTGTATAGTAGTGGTCAGCTGTCCTGAATCCTGGCAGAACAGTCAGACCGGAAGTGTTGAAACACCTCCATAAGGTGCCAGAAGGGGAGAGCGTGTGGAAGCTTCATGTGAGGCACTAGACCAGTACTGACAACCAAAGCGCCCTGGTCATCCTCATATTATTTTGTTTATAAGGTGCAGTGGGAAGATAACCATTAATGGTTACGCTGTTCCTACAATTCCTATTGTCAACAGATTATTTTATGCTTGTAGAATATGCATAGAAATTATGAGTAAACAATGTCTAATGTCCTCACGAAGATGTCAAAGACGACATGGGAGGCTCTGGGCTGGTTCTACCACCCGAACAAAGACAGGATGGAGATTACCGCACAGGCGGACCCAGTCTCCACACAGGAGGACTAGCAGGCTAACGCCCCACTCATGTTCGACACCACCTCCTACAGATGGCCCCCTTCCTAAAATGCACCCGTCTGACTCCTCCTCACCTGTCACCTTTCTCATCTAAATCTAAGCCCTTTACCATATGGACTTTTTCTTGCGCTGTCGCTTTTTTGTTGTTTTTCTTTTGTTCCCAGACCCCCACTCCTTTCCCTGCTCTGCTATGTACTGGAGCCACGCACTCCACTATGGGACCCCGTTGCAGGGGTGCCCATACAAGTGTTGCAGCCTGTTGCAACCTTCGGCCACAGTGAGGTGCTGAAAACCCACCAGACTATATACCACTTGAGTAAGTTTAGTGTCTGGAGCCTTCTAAAGTTCTAGTGGGTTGGCCTGCTACAAACCTTACACTTCCATAAAACTTCTCACCCTCTATAAAAGACCCACCTTCTCCCAGCTGATCATTTCAGGGTTGAGTTGGAGGAGTTCTTCCGGCTCTCAGTTTTCAGGCACACATTGCTACTTTGAACTGATTGGCAGGGACGACACTATTGCTAGCTTTGAGTTCTGCTGGTCCCTCAGCAAGGACTGCAGCTGTGACCCAACACACCAGGTCACATCTTTAGCTTACACGTTGCAAGTTTGTGGTGGTCCCCCTCCCCCGTTGCCCTAGTGTTAAGTGAAAACCTAACATTTTAAACTCACTTCACACCTATAACCACATGCCTTCTGATGACTAATCCTGGTACGGTTCTTGCTGTATGTTTGTTACTAATGTTGATTGCAGTGAAATTATTCTCGCAAATATTTTACATTAGATAAAATAATACTTTGTTTATCACGGTGTGTGTGTATTCACCACCTCCCACACGTTCCGATGTGTAAGCTGTAGCTGGGACCCGGCGTGCTGGCTTGTAGCTACCGTCCTTTATCAGTGACCAGCGGAACTTGGAACATACTTATTCCCAAAGACCCTATAACACTAAGACGGCTCACTCAGTCTCTACTGTGTAATCAAAATGATCAAACCCACCACCTGGTGTGCTGGCTGTTCTCTTACACAGTTGCTATATTATATGTATAAATGTATATATGAATGTGAAAGATGTGTGATGATGGCGATGCTGATGATGCTGCTGCTGATGATACTTACTTATATCATGTATAATATAATTGTATGTGTTTACATGTGAAACACCAACTAGCAGCCGGGCTGAACAAACCCATCACAAGGTGACACTCCGAAATTTACATTACCATGGAAGAAATAGGGAGTGAGCTGTCTTAGTGTTATATGGTCTTTGTTATTCCTCATCCATTGCACATCTATTGACTCATACTGGAAACATCAGACTATATCTGTATGTGCTTTTTTTTCTTGAAGATTTATACTGCCTATCATGGATAAGTCTGAATAGACTTGCTTTCACCATTAGACAGTTTGTAGATAGAAAGCCTGATCCTATACTATTACCGACCCAAGGGATTTCTAACCTCCCACACCACATAGACATGGTATGAGAGCAACTGCCCTTTGATGATGCTGTAAGTTATACACAGCAGTGGAAATCCAAATTGGCAGATGTGCTGTACAATTTGTTATGTGAATATAAATACTGTATAGATCACCATCATTAAAGCTGCATAGTCCGATGAAGCATCACATTTTCAAAACCGAAACAATCATCTAGATCTGTCACACTACGACGTAATGACGTCAACGTAGGGAGAACGTGAAGAACGTTGAACTTCTCGGCGTAGTATGCAAATTTGGGCACGAGTTGAACGTGGATGCAGCGTAGTGGACGAGATCGTAACGTCGGTAAAGCGTAGTGATACCGTTATTCAACAAGATAGGTCAACTTCATTACGTTCACGGAACGTTATGAACGTTATTCCATCGCCAGAACGACATTACCTGATGGTGAAACGTTGAACGTACATTCTCCTGATGTTCTCCTGACGTTATTATGACGTTATCCTGACGTTATCCTGACGTTATCCTGACATTCCCATTACGCTGCGTGGACGTTTCCACCGGGTTTAATGTGGGTCAATGTAGTGCAACGTAGTTGAACGTAGTGACTAACGTTTTAATAATGTCTGTTTAACGTCATTGACGTTCATTGAACATGAACAGAACGTGCGGTGAACGTAAACCCTTACGTTCAAGCTACGTCGAAAGTTTTGAACATGTCCAAAACATTGATATAACTCGACGTACCACGACGTAATGTGACGTAAATCGACGTCATTCTAACGTCATTCTGACGTCATCATGCCGTAACCCAACGTACCTCAACGTAATGACAAAAAATTACCACGTTAGGCTCACGTTGGCTCGTTACGTCGTAGTGTGACAGGGGTATAACTTAGATACTGATCCCCTTATTAAGCATCTGTTGCCACATATAATGGAATACTGAGGCGATTTAATAGAACCTGTTGCTACTAAAGCCCATGCTGCCAAAACTAATTTGACATGTTTGCGCTTCAAATATCTCAAAACTTAACCACTTAAAATAAAAGTTAATTCAAACTAAGGTAAGGTAGATTATACAAATCAATTTAATATATTGATCTCAGAAAAATGACAGAAACTCAAAACCGTCGGATTATGCAACTTTAATGTCATTCATGTAAGCGCGATACCAACCAGATTATTCACTGCGAGGCTCCTGAAACGACTCGACACTGGCGCCACCTGCGGCGACCTTCGACACTCATCACTCTTGTATGACTGGTTCACTCACAGTAGCTTTTTATTACGTACATTTGTTAAATAATTGTTTTTTTACCACATGGCCACATGACCAATGCTCAGGCGCTGACCAAATATTGTATTCAATTAATAAACTAAATTTATAGACACCAAAAAAGCATACTGCTAATTAGTTACTAGTGGTTGCTTATCGCCATGTCGGAAGCAAATGCCATTATCATGTTGAGAAATGTTCAAATTGTATTCTGTTGCATTATTATTCAACCATCGCATTTGCACAGAATGCAGTAGCATACGGTCAATTACCTATGTTGGGTAGGCAACATGGTTAATTCGTGCACGAGGCAAAGAATGAACACGTAGCACCTGATCTCCGCCCCGCCCACTACTCACTTCTCGCCTGACACTGGCCCGAGTAACTACTCCCTACTCTCTCTCACTACCTCGGTACTAGCTATGCCGCCGGCGAAACGCCTAGGGAGGCCGCCGCTTCGCCCCCAGCTACGCCGGGCTTCGCTTCGCAGAGCGGCACCAACACCAGCCTCACATGCGCCACTTCACCAAGCATGGGCGTCCCCGCCCACTCCTGCACTTGCCTCGCCTGTCAATGCTACTACGGGAGATTTGGCTACAGTCTTAGAGCTGCAAAGGGAGGCCCTTCAAGTTTCTAAGGATTTGTCGGCGCGGGTGAATGCTCTCGAGTGCGTTTTGGCAGTGCAAAAGCCACAAGGGGCACCGGTGCCGGCGGTGTCCCCGTCCCCTCATGGGTTACGCCCCCCAGCTGTCACAATGTCGGCGCCAGCTCAACACTCACAGGTAGACGAACCTCACGTTTTCATTGAGCAACCGGCCGTCGCTACATTAATCCAGCCTCCCCCGCCAGGCTATCGCTACTATCTAGCAGAGGTGTTGGACCCAGTGGCGCCGGTGGCGTCTGACCCCACGCCCCCGTCTCAGGAGGCGAGAGCACAGCAAGCAGCAGCAGTCATTGCAGACATGTTGTTACACTCCTCAAAGGCGCTCAAGAAACCGAAAGGTACAGTTTTCTTACCGCATTTGTTTATTATGAGAGGAGATGCCTGTAAACCGATTGGTATGGGGGAGGCCACCTGGCCAGAGTACTTTGAAGCCCTAAAGTCGCTGGCTGCTCACCCTGCCCTCCCGCCCACTTGGGGGAAGTACGTTCGTAAACATGAGGAGGACTTGGCTCATATGGTGAACACCTGGGACTGGCCGCTATGCCGAAGGTGGTCGGAAAAGGTGTTTAAGCTTATTGCGTCTGGTCGTTTTCCGAATGGGTGGGAAGATCAGGCAGAGATTAAAGACTTACAGCGTGAGCTCTGTACAGCAGCAGGGAAGTCAGCCCCCCAGTCGCAGCCCCACTACACTTTCCAGCCCTTTACACAGCAAGTCGCCTCAGTATAACAAAACCCTGCTGACCCCCAGCAAAGTTCAAGTACGGCTCTTCCCCCAGTCAACATGAGAAACGACTACAATAAGGAGACGGATGGGAAACCCTGCACGCTCTATAATTGGGGGAGGGATTGCAGTTTCTCAGCTGCTCATGGCTCTCTTCCTGCAAGATTCATATGCAACTGTGGGTGGTGTGCGAACCGCTTAAAACGTATCTACTCGCATAAAGAACAAGACTGTTTAAAGAAGAGAGCATTTAACGACAGGAAGGCTAGCGCTGAGCAGCCAGCTGCCGCCTCGGCCCCCGTAAGTCAGAGTCCCGCCCTCTTTGGTGTGCCGGTACCGGCACAGCCGTGTCCTGGCCCCGCCCCTTTGCTACGCTCACAACATACCCCGCCTCCGCTATACATGCTTGCACCCCGCTTGGCTCAAGTGCTCGTCGCAGTCCCGCCGGCCCAGGTTACGCCCCCTGTCCTGAATACTAGTTCTCTGTTTACTTCTAGTTCTGCCTCAGTAAATGTCGGTGTGTACCGGTCTTGCCCCCCCCTCCCCCCACTCCCCGCACTCCCCCCACTGGTGTTTAAGCTTATTACGTCTGGTCGTTTTCCGAATGGGTGGGAAGATCAGGCAGAGATTAAAGACTTACAGCGTGAGCTCTGTACAGCAGCAGGGAAGTCAGCCCCCCAGTCGCAGCCCCACTACACTTTCCAGCCCTTTACACAGCAAGTCGCCTCGGTATAACAAAACCCTGCTGACCTCCAGCAAAGTTCAAGTACGGCTCCTCCCCCAGTCAACATGAGAAACGACTACAATAAGGAGACGGATGGGAAACCCTGCACGCTCTGTAATTGGGGGAGGGATGGCGGTTTCTCAGCTGCTCATGGCTCTCTTCCTGCAAGATTCATATGCAACTGTGGGTGGTGTGCGAACTGCTTAAAACGTATCTACTCGCATAAAGAACAAGACTGTTTAAAGAAGAGAGCATTTAACGACAGGAAGGCTAGCGCTGAGCAGCCAGCTGCCGCCTCGGCCCCCGTAAGTCAGAGCCCCGCCCTCTTTGGTGTGCCGGTACCGGCACAGCCGTGTCCTGGCCCCGCCCCTTTGCTACGCTCACAACATACCCCGCCTCCGCTATACATGCTTGCACCCCGCTTGGCTCAAGTGCTCGTCGCAGTCCCGCCGGCCCAGGTTACGCCCCCTGTCCTGAATACTAGTTCTCTGTTTACTTCTAGTTCTGCCTCAGTAAATGTCGGTGTACCAGTCTTGCCCCCCCCCCCTCCCCCCACTCCCCTCTCCCCCCACTGGTGTTTAAGCTTATTACGTCTGGTCGTTTTCCGAATGGGTGGGAAGATCAGGCAGAGATTAAAGACTTACAGCGTGAGCTCTGTACAGCAGCAGGGAAGTCAGCCCCCCAGTCGCAGCCCCACTACACTTTCCAGCCCTTTACACAGCAAGTCGCCTCGGTATAACAAAACCCTGCTGACCCCCAGCAAAGTTCAAGTACGGCTCCTCCCCCAGTCAACATGAGAAACGACTACAATAAGGAGACGGATGGGAAACCCTGCACGCTCTGTAATTGGGGGAGGGATGGCGGTTTCTCAGCTGCTCATGGCTCTCTTCCTGCAAGATTCATATGCAACTGTGGGTGGTGTGCGAACTGCTTAAAACGTATCTACTCGCATAAAGAACAAGACTGTTTAAAGAAGAGAGCATTTAACGACAGGAAGGCTAGCGCTGAGCAGCCAGCTGCCGCCTCAGCCCCCGTAAGTCAGAGCCCCGCCCTCTTTGGTGTGCCGGTACCGGCACAGCCGTGTCCTGGCCCCGCCCCTTTGCTACGCTCACAACATACCCCGCCTCCGCTATACATGCTTGCACCCCGCTTGGCTCAAGTGCTCGCCGCAGTCCCGCCGGCCCAGGTTACGCCCCCTGTCCTGAATACTAGTTCTCTGTTTACTTCTAGTTCTGCCTCAGTAAATGTCGGTGTACCGGTCTTGCCCCCCCCTCCCCCCCACTCCCCCCATTCCCCCCCCACCCCCTGTCCTCGACCGCCCGTCTGGTGTTGTCGCATTCAACGGCTCACCCGTCTCTGCCCACCACCGTGTTGCCTGTACCGGGCACACTGGCAGATAATATCATTACTAATGACTGGTTGAATCTTCCAATAGAAATCTAACATGATTGCTTTAACACTAGTTCTGATGTTTCTCATGTCCTTACAGATATACCAGTTGTAAAGTTCTGCCCGCCGTCGCCGCTTCTCTTTAGGCCTACAGTTGCAGCACGATGGCCCGAGGTCTCTAAGTCTGCATCTACTGGTCATACATACTTGGATATCTACAGTAAGGTTCGAGAGACTTCTCTACCAAATTATATGCTAGCTAGATGTCCGGTGCCTTCCGCATTGATCATTCCAGCGTGGAGGAAGGCTCTGAGGAATTATCCTGATACACAGCTAGTGGATTTTCTAGACTTCGGCTGGCCTATTGACTATGCTAGTCAGCGTCTCCTGACCCCTACATGGAAGAATCACATCGCTAATGCTGAGTCAGACCCGCATATTCTCAAGTTCTTAGATAAAGAATTGCAGTTAGGATCCTTGTTAGGTCCGTTCTTGTCACCACCATTCAGCCCATGGTGTCAGATAAGCCCAATCATGACTAGGCCTAAAAAGAATTCATTATCGAAGCGCATCATTATAGACCTTAGTTACCCGCCTGGTAGGAGTGTCAACGAAAGGATTGTGAAAGGTTTCTATCAAGGGGTCCCCTTTTGCTTCTCTCTTCCTTCAGTCTCAACTTTGTCGGATCAGCTGACTAAACTCGGGAAAGGGTCATGGTTGTGGTCAGGTGACTTAGCAAGGGCGTACCGCAGCTGCGGGTATGCCAGCTCTCAGTCCCACTGCTAGGAATTAAAGTAGGGGGAAAAACCTTTCTCGATCTAGCCCCGCCGTTCGGTTGTAGGACCTTGGCGCTCGCGTGTGCACACACTACCAGAGCAGTGGTGTGGCTGCTAAGAAACCAAGGTTTCTTTGCTCTCTGTTACCTCGATGATTTCGTTGGGGTAGAGGCAACCAAAAGTAAGGCAGAAGAAGCCTATGCTGCGTTCTTCGGAATTGCAGAGGAGTTGGGCCTCGAGTTAGCGCAGGATAAGTGCTTTCCGCCAGCCCAGTCCTTAGTATGGCTGGGGTTTTCAGTAGATGCGCTGGAAATGACTGTCACCTTGCCTGAGGGGAAGGTAGAGGAGGTCCTCGCTGAGTGTGAGGAATGGAAGTCTAAGTCGACAGCCTCAAGGAAACAGATTCAAAGCTTGGCAGGGAAGCTGCAGCATGTCGCCAAATGTGTTAGGCCAGCCACCCGTTTCATGAATCGTATCTTAGCAGCTCTCAGAGGTTTTCCCCCACCAGGTCAACATCCATTTCCACAAGAGATATTGAAAGATGTCGAATGGTTCATACAGTTCACCTCGCACCTTAATAAGGTAGTTTGCTTCCGGAAGCTCCTCCACCTGAGTGGGTCATCGAGTGTGATTCAACTCTCCAGGGTGGGGGAGCTTTCTCTCCGGTAGCTTTTTACATGGTTGAGTACCCTTAAGAGGTTCTTGGCGCCCTGCCACTGATCACTCAACTCAAGGCCTTCAATCTAGTGCTGGCCCTCTCGTATCTTCTTCCTCCAGACCCGCATAACTATGAGATAGTCGTGAATACGGATAATCAAGCCTCCCAACAGGTCTTGGAGTCAGGTTCGGGGAAGGAGCCATTCCTTTGCGCCTGTGCAAGGCAGCTCTGGTTAGTCGCAGCCTCAGCTAGTACATCTCTCTCGATAAGGTTTAAACCAGGAGCGGAGCTTGTGCTCGCAGATCGGCTGAGTAGGGCTTTCTCCCCCGAGTCTGCGAAAGTGGCTGCTCTGGAAGAGTGTTCTAGGCGTAATCTCTCGAAGATCATAGTTGTGCCGTCTCTCAATCTTGTTAACTTTGACTTGTAACCCCCCTTACCCGCACCCACTCACCCCCCCCTCCATACTCATACCTCAACTCATCCCTCCTTTCCCTTCCACCTGACCCTTTCACTCATTACCCTCTTCCAACACAAGGCCTGGAAGATAGCCTTAATTTTTTGGGTTCTATCTTCCAGGCTACACAGTGAGTCAACATCTCTCGCTCATCAATGCGATCAGGAACTCCTTGGCACCAGGAACGTGGAAGAACAAGACTCTCCATGTAAAACTCTACATCCAGTTCTGCCACACTCATCAGGTTGACCCACTCAACCCAGGACACTACGATGTTCTAGCTTTACTGTTGTATCTTGATTCACGCTTAAAGGGACTGGGCTCGGTGTTCAATTACTTCAGTTCAATTAAGACTTGGCTCTCAGCTGTAACTGGCTCGGCTCTTCACTTTGAGTCCTACTATGTTAACCTACTAAAGAAGGGCATAAAGAAGAACTCTCTCCATATCGTTAATAGGGCTACCCCTCTAACACCAGCTGACCTTACGAAAGTAGTCCTTTTCTTGTCCAGCCTAGGTGACTCTGCCGCTGCCTTTGTGGCAGCCCTCCTGGTAGGTTATCTGACACTGGCTCGACAAAGTAATTTAGTTGCCCCCTCTCCTTCATTATTAGGACCCCACACCCTTTTGTTTACGGACGTCTCAATCCGGCCAGCTTCCCTGCTAGTCTTATTCCGCTCCACCAAGACTAGATATTTGTCTGCCCCTCCCATCCAGTTTGCCCTTCCTGCGTTCCTGGCCTCTCCATGCTGTCCGAGGGCAGCCTGGATTAGGTATGCTAGTTCGGTCCTCCCCAAGCCAGGCTCCCCAGCTTTCCTCCTTCCGTCAGGAGAGTTTCTCTCCGCAAGGACCCTAGCCCGAGTCCTCTCCCTTGCTGCTGCCGCTCTACTCCGACCTCACAGTTCCCTGACACTACATAGCTTCAGAAGAGGAGCAGCTCAGGCTTCGTTACTAGCTAATGTATCGCTCTCTGACCTGAAGGAGGCGGGCTCATGGCGGAGTGCAGCAGTGAACTCCTACTTGACCCCTGAGCCGATTTCCCGAGTTCCATTCCTTTGCGCCTGTGCACTTTTGGGTTAAGTGCTGATGCTGTTCATTGTTTCTTGATATATATATTCTTCTTGTACTTATCTCTGTTCTAATTCATACAGATTACCGGCCTCATCCGGTCGAGCACTCAACACTGCTTACTATGTCGGGAGCCAGCCTCCCTCGCTTATCCCGCGCCTGACACACGACTGCCTGAGCCTGACTCAGACCGATCTTTAACGAGATCTCGCTTGCCTTTTCTGTTATATATGTTATTGATCATTTGATGCCTGATAAGTTCTACTCATCTCTTATTCGACATGTCGTGTACATGTGATGTACTCGTCTTTAAGCTGAATTATGGTGATCCTTACAGAGATATATTATCTATTTGCTTACATGTTATTGATTACTGTTCTTCTGATAACTACTTACTCATTATCCCCTTGATTGATTTGTCACACATGTGGCGTAGTTGATGATTATAATTGATGATTTATATAATTATTGATGATTACATAATAACCTTGTTATGTTAGTTACATGATTAAATTTGTCTTGTTCTCAACTTGTCTTCCGTTACTTTGTCCGAGTGCTGCGAATTATGTGTCACAATACACTTATGAAGTTAAAAGCCAGGGAAGATAATATTTTAGATAAAAGTCTGTGTAAATTAGTAAAAAATTGATTTAACAAGCTGTATGAGGTGGCCTCAGTATCAGAAGTGGGTTATGCTCAAGAAGTTGAGGAGCGTGTGTATTGGTGGGACGATTGGTGATTTTCGATTCTTAATTTATAAATGGTATTACCTCTAAATTACTTTTAATTTCTTCCTGTAAAACCAATTCAGGTTTTGTTGTGGCTGTCTAGTAGTATTTAGCTGTGACCAGTAACATACTGTCAGCCTATTTCACCAGCTATTTCAGGTCAGTTCAATTCTTTAGTGCACACTACACGTACACGGACAAGCAGAGGTCCGCATGAATATTAAAGTTACATTGTCTGATGGTTTTGAGTTTCTGTCATTTTCTGAAATAAATGTATTAGGTTAATCATTATAATCTACCTTGCTTTAGCTTGAAGTAACTTTTATTTTAAATTGATAAGCTTTGAGATATTTGAAGTGCAAATATGCCAAATTAGCTGACACCATAAGCTACTGCAGTAATAGATTCTATTAAATTGCATCAGTATTCCCTTCTATGTGGCAATAAATATTGAATACATGCACCAGTATTTCAGTTAATTAAGTAGAATCAAATCTAGATAAATGTTTTGGTTTTGAAGATTTTGTTTTCATCAGACTGCACCTTTAAACATGAATACATTCATAATGGAGAAAATTAGAACATGAAGAGACAGACATTCCCTCCTCCCTCCTCCCTCCTCCCTAAAACAGCCAGCCACTGGGTGGCATTAGAAGCACAGACCTTGTGGCAGATGTCTCCCAGGTAGTCATCGTGCTTCTTGAAGCGTAAGGGTGCCGCCTTGCGCATGCGTTGTGCGAACTAAAATTACAGAAATCAGTATCACGTGGATGAATTTGGTAGGATTTGATTCATGTGATATCGATAACGTGATACGCACATACAATAATCACATGTGTGCAGGACACAAGCGACATATCGTCTTGAATCTATCACATTGGCAGATGAATACAAACAGGATTTTGTGATGATGTGCTCTAACGGAACAGACACATTGCGAATATTGCATTTCACTGAGACAATGCTGAAGGAATATCACACAGCGAGGTGACACTATAGATGGTTTTGAACGTTTTTTTGCTAAATATTTGTTATCCATCAGAATATCATGGCAATCATCAGCACCAGAGTACTAATATTCTGAGCATATGTAGTGACACTTATCTGCGTAATTCTTTTGATTAGGCCAAATACAATTTGGTAAATGATGATCGTCCTTTTGAAATAAAAATCAGGGTCGGGCGATTGGTTTTTATTTATATATTTTATTTGTGACGTAGACGTAATACGTAACCAGAGGCTATGGTCGAATGAGCTGAGCGTCCAACTCCAATTCTGGTAGGTCGTGGGATTCGAACTCCTGGGTTCGAACCCTGGCCAAGTCAAACCAATGACTTAACAATTAATACGAAAGTTGAATTGCTGCAAGCCCAATGCATTTTTAACAGTTAAAAAAAAATATTCAGGCGCAAGCGATTTTTCAGACATCGGCGAGGACGATCACCAATCAAACAAAAAAATTGGCCTCATGATGAATATTAGTAGGCGGAATGGGACGGTGTCTGAGAATGGGGTCAGTGTTTGAGATGTTTTGTTTTTGTTTTTTTAGTGATGGTTTGTTTATTCTGCTCATAATGGTTAAGTGCATGCACTTGTTTTTGCCACTGTGCACTTAGTGGTCATAATCGATACGGATTGATTTCCTTTCCCCAATATTTTAGTTTTCGATTATATTTTTGTACATAGTTAACATCTGTAATACATTGTACCCATACAATTAGTGTTTGAATCTAGATATACTATGTTAGATTTTGGTTTTTGTCACACCTTTGACGGTTAGGTTTGTGGATAATTTGTATGGGTTTCAAATACTCCATTTTCTTTGTTCTTTCAACTCATTGTGCTTTTGATGTTATATTGAATGCTCTTGCGCTATTTGCACGGTTGTTAGGCAGGAGAGGGATAGAGAAAAGCAGAGAGGGTCCTGATGTTGGTTGAATGGTTGGGGGGGGGGAAATGGGGGGGATCCGGAGGTGAAGAGGGGTGTTGTGTCAATGGACTTTGCAATGGAAAATGAACAATGTCATGTGACAAGTATGATCCTAGGATTGAGAGAGATGGTATATGAAGATCGCATGAGGAGACTTAGCGCTACCAACATTGTCATATCATCGTCTCAGAGAAGATATGATAGAGATTCATAAGATTATTACTGGAGTCTATGACAGTGATGTTACAACAGCTTTGTTCAACCTCAGAATAAACAGTAACACCAAAGGCCAGCGGTATAAAATCTCCCAGGAGAGGTCCAGACTTGAGGTCAGGAACACTCATTTTTCTTTCAAGTGACAGATCCATGGAACAGTCTCCCAGACCAAGTGTTTGAAGCACCAACGGTAGAAGCATTTGAGAGAAGGCTGGATAGACATTGGACAGGATACCCACAATTATATGACTTCAGAGCTCCATCCACATCCATATGTGTGCAAAAAAAGAATATTTTGAACGATAACGAGCGGGCATTAGAGGCCCAATAGGGCGTAGATCAGCCAGAAGAGGGTCTGTAAGTTAATGATAAGATACAATAAAACTGCACCGAGTACCTTCGCCATCTTGAATTCGTCGGTTTGCCGGTTTACTGCCACGGCCACGCTGTCCCAGTCGGACGTGACAGTCTTCACGTTGCCACTTGGCAACTGTTGGCGGATCTGAAAAGATTGTGTGTGAGTGTGAGCAGGTATGTGAGTGGATGTGGGAGGGTGTGAGTTGGTGGGTGAGTAGGTACGAGTAGGCATGTGCAAGTGTATATGTATGAGTGTGTGCAAGTGTATGTGTGTTAGTGTATGTGTGCAAGTGTATGTGTGTGAGTGTATGTGTATGAGTGTGTATTAGAGTATGTGTGTGAGTGTACATCAGAGTATCTGAGTGTATGCGCAGGTGTAAGTTTGTGTGAGCGGGTGTGAGTAGGTGTGTGTATGTGCGTGAGTGTGTGTAAGAGTGTATGTGTGTGATGGTATGTGTGAGAGAATGTGAGAGTATGTGTGTGAGTGTACGTCAGAGTATCTGAGTGTATGCACAGGTGTACGTTTGTGTGAGCGGGTGTGAGTAGGTGTGTGTATCTATATGTGCGTGAGTGTGTGTAAAAGTGTATGTGTGTGAGTGTATGTGTGAGAGAATGTGAGAGTATGTGTGTGAGTGTACGTCAGAGTATCGAGTGTATGCACAGGTGTAAGTTTGTGTGAGTGGGTGTGAGCAGGCTTGTGTATGTATATGTGCGTGAGTGTGTGTAAGAGTGTATGTCTGTGAGTGTATGTGTGAGAGAATATGAGAGTATGTGTGTGAGTGTACGTCAGAGTATCTGAGTGTATGCGCAGGTGTAAGTTTGTGTGAGTGGGTGTGAATAGGCGTGTGTATGTATATGTCTGTGAGTGTGTGTAAGAGTGTATAAGAGTTAGGTGTGTGAGTGTATGCGTGGGAGTGTGTGTGTGAGTGTATGTGAGAGTATCTGAGTGTATGCACAGGTGTAAGTTAGTGTGAGTGGGTGTGAGTGCGGGTGAAGATGTATGTTTGTGAGGGTGTGTGGGTGTAAGTGGGTATGAGTGTCTGTAAGAGTATATGTGTTTGACCTTGTGTTGGAGTGTGTGTAAGTGTGAGTGTAAATGGGTGTGAGTGAATGTGTGTTTGAATGGCTATGAGTGCATGGGTGTGTGAGTGCATGGTTGTGTGTGGTGCATTGGTGTGTGAGTCGATCTGTGAGCCTGTGTGAATCGGTGTGTGTGAGGTTGTGTGTCGGTGTGTGTGTGAGTGGATGGATGAGTGGGTGAGTGGATTGATGTATGAGGCTATCTGAGTGGATGGGTGTGAGTGAGTGAGTAGGTGAATGTTAGTGGACGGGAGTGTGTGAGTGTGTGGGTGAGTATGTGTAGACATTTGGACATTTTTCATTCACAATTTCCATACATATTCTACAAACATGAACTAACCTGTTGAGAATAGATGAAATTACAGGAACAGTGTAACCATTAATGGTTGTCTTCCCACTGCCCCTTATAAACAAATAATGTGTAATACAAAATCATGAGCCCTGGAGCTGATATAAAGATAACCTACATACTGCTCTTTAAGGAAACAAATACACGTTAGAAAAAGATACGATGAGATGAGAACATGTTCATCGAAAAACAATTTCTGTGGTTTAAGCTGTAAATATGTTATCATTACTCATTGGGTCTATATGGCCCAGGGCAACACTCGTGACACACTTTGTTGTTACAGTTCACTGTGTCTGCATTTTCACTTAACAGGTCAGACTTTATCCTGTGTTTAAAGCATGATCGTGAGACGTTCAATCGTGAGTGGCTGTATGAGTGGGTGCTTGTGTGTGTGTGTGTGTGAGTGGGTGGGTGTGAGTGCGTGTCAGTGGGTATGTGAGTGTGTGTGAGTGGTTTAGTGCGAGTGGGTGCGAGTTGGAGTGCGTGAATGTCTAAGTATGTCTGTGTGTGTGAGTGTGTGCGGGTGTATGTGGATGTGTGAATGTTTGGGTATGCGGGTGTGGGGTTTTCGGTTTATGCTACTTATCCCATTATTTGGGACAGGCGCTCGTCACAAAGAGCAGACCTTTTAATGTGTGTGACTGTACTTATCACAGTTGCATAGTGCTGTTATACTGAGGTACCCTTCCCCTGGCATCAGCCCCCACACAGGCACAGTATTCTGACTGTGGGCCAACCAGTCCTTGCCCTATCCTAGAGTCGTGGGGGTATACACATATCCCGTTGAACGCCACCTTTGGCTAGGTTCTGGTGTGGCAGTAAATCGCAAACCCCTGGAAATTGCACACCCCGGGGTTTGCGATTTACTAGGAAATCACAAACCCCCCCTGGAAATCGCAAACCCCCCTGTGTTTTGGGACCGATTCGGGCCAAATCTATTCAATGCGACCATATTTAACAGAATTACATACTCAAATCGTGAAATTTCATTAAATTAACCCTAAATTCGAAGCGTTATTATATTAAGGCTACCGCCGCATTGGCGGCGATATTAATCGCCGAACGTAATGTAAACAAATCGCCGCCGCATCGACGTCGCATTCCATACTGGCGGCGGCGGCGATTTGTTTACTTTACGTTCGTCGATTCGAAAATATAACTAGTTATAGAGGGGGTGTAATGACGTCACGAGACAACTTCCGGTGGCCATATTGGATTACATATGAAAGGCTTGGAAGTCCTTACATTGTGTTTATTTACCAATTTGTTGGTTTATTTGTCACTGTTTTGAGCAGTTTGGCCTCAAAAGTTGGGAGAAATGGTTTTTTTGATGGAGGACAAATATTTTTTTAATCATGTAGCCTCACATCGTTGCTAAAGCGCAGTATGTTGACACTTTGAATGCTCTGTTGAAGAATTAGATAGGTTCAGGTGGCTGTAGTGTTCTTGGTATATGACAGGGGGCGCCATAGGTGGTATTAAGTGTACTCCAAGATGGCTAACCCCTAAGTGATGACATCACATGCACTCCTTCTATATCCCCGCCAATGCGGCGGTAGCCTTAATAACGCTTCGAATTTAGGGTTAAATTGGTAAACAAATAAGTGAAATTTGACCAATTTAACCCTAAATTCGAAGCGTTATTAAGGCTACCGCCGTAACGGCGGAGATATTAACAGTTATATTTTCGAATCGATGAACGTAAAGTAAACAAATCGCCGCCACTGCCGAATGGGGGGTTTGCGATCATATTTAACAGAATTAGCTACCAAATAAGTGAAATTTGACCAATTTAACCCTAAATTCGAAGCGTTATTAAGGCTACCGCCGTAACGGCGGAGATATTAACAGTTATCTTTTCGAATCGACGAACGTAAAGTAAACAAATCGCCGCCGCCGCTGAATGGGGGGTTTGCGATCTCCAGGGGGGATATGCGATTTCCTAGGAAATCGCAAACCCCCCATGCCCATATATGGCATGGGGGTTTGCGATTTCGTAGGAAATCACAAGTGGGGGTTTGCGATTTACAGGGTTTGCGATTTCCTGCTACACCGGGTCAGGATACAGCCAGTCTGGATCAATGCCAGAGCCCATTCACAAACCACAGCAAATGGTGAGGTTGTAGGTGGCATGGGGTAGGTGTTGAGGGTGTGTGTGTGGTTGGGGTGTAGGTGTGTGTGGTGGGGGTTGAGGGGGGTGTAGTTGGGGTTGGGGGTTGGGTGTAGGTGTGTGTTGAGGGGGTGTAGTGGGGGTTGAGGGGGTGTAGTGGGGGTTGAGGGGTGTAGTGGGGTTGAGGGGTGTAGGTGGGTGTGGTTGGGGTGCATGTGTAATGGTGGGTGTGTAGTGGGTGTGTGCTGGGGGCATATGTTTGCGTGGTGGGTGTGTGGTGGAGGTGTATGGGTGTGGTGAGGATTTCGGTGTGTGTGGTGGGGGTGAGGGGATTTAGGGGTGTGTGGTGGGGATGTAGGGGTGTGTGGTTAGTGGGTATGGTGGGGATGTAGGGGTGTGTGGTTAGTGGGAATGGTGGGGGTGTGGTGGGGTGTAGGGGTGTGGTGGGGTCTTAGGGATGTAGTGGGTGTAAGTGGTGGGGGCTTAAGGATGTGGTGGGGGTGTAGGTGTGTGTGCTTGGGGTTGATGGTATGTGTGTTTGTGGTGTAGGTGGGTATGGTGGGGGTGTAGGTGTAGGTGTGTATGGTGGGTGTGTATGGTGGAGGTGTAGGTGGTTGGTTGTGGAGGGGTAGGGGTAATGGCACTGAATATTGGACAGTCGGAATAAAGTAGAGGGAGTTGCGAGCAAGTTATGGAGCGGCCCACGCTAAGAGATAGGATTGTATGGCTAGTGTATCAGTGGTGGTTTCCCAACCCGGAACCGGTTCAACGGGATAGGTCTATTATAGGCTTATTTTGAGAATACACTTTTATACCGCTAAACCGGAAACCAGTTGCCGTTACACCAGAAACCAGCTACCAAATCACTGGAAACCAGCTAGCATTACACCAGAAACCAGCTAGCGTTACACCGGAAACCAGCTACCATTACACGAGAAACCAGCTACCATTACACTGGAAACCAGCTACCATTACACTGGAAACCAGCTGCCATTACACCGGAAACCAGCTGGCGACACACCGGAAACCAGCTGCCAATACACCGGAAACCAGCTCATGCTACACCGGAAACCAGCTACCGTTACACTGGAAACTAGCTAACATTACACCGGAAACCAGCTAACGTTAAACCGGAAACCAGCTACTGCTACACCGGAAACCGACTGAAGTAACATCGGAAGCCAGCTGCCATTACACCGGAAATGGGACAACGCAGGCGTGACGTGTTAAAGCGACACAGACAGACAAACGCTACCTGAAGTTCTCGGATGTGCAGTAATCGCGCCTGGCTCTCCCTGTCGTGGACGCTGTCTGTGACGTCACAGTAGTGCACATAGTCGGGGTCGTCATGGTGCTTGGTGATGTCACGCACCGTGCGGATCAAACAGGCGACCTTCACCTTAGCCATTTCGCCGGCGTGCACCCTACACGCCTCCATCTCGGTATCGAAAGCTATGGGGTGTGGGAGGGAGAGGATGAGTGAGTGAGTGCAGGGTAGAGGAGAGGGGGAGAGTGTGAGTGAGTGTGTGCAGGGTGGAGAGGCGGGTGGAGAGTGTGAGTGAGTGTGTGCAGGGTAGAGGAGAGGGGGAGAGTGTGAGTGAGTGTGTGCAGGGTGGAGAGGCGGGTGGAGAGTGTGAGTGAGTGTGTGCAGGGAGGGGGAGAGGGGGAGAGTGTGAGTGAGTGTCTGCAGGGTGAAGAGGCGGGTGGAGAGTGTGAGTGAGTGTGTGCAGGGTGGAGAGGCGGGTGGAGAGTGTGAGTGGAGAGGCGGGTGGAGAGTGTGAGTGAGTGTGTGCAGGGTGGAGAGGTGGGAGAGTGTGATGAAGTGTGTGCAGGGTGTGGAGAGTGTGAGTGAGTGCGTGAGGGTGGAGAGAGAGTGTGTGTGCGGGGTAGAGGAGAGGGGAGAGTGTGAGGAGTGTGTGCAGGGTGGAGAGGCGGGTGGAGAGTGTGAGTGAGTGTGTGCAGGGTAGAGGGAGGGGGAGGGAGTGGTTGTGAGAGTGTGCAGGGTGAGGGAGCCGGGTGGAGAGTGTGAGTGAGTGTGTGCTGGAGAGGCGGGTGAGAGTGTGAGTGAGTGTGTGCAGGGTAGAGGAGAGGGGGAGACTGTGAGTGAGTGTGTGCAGGGTGAAGAGGCGGGGGAGAGTGAGTGAGTGTGTGCAGGGTGAGAGGGTGGAGAGAGGTAGGAGAGTGAGTGTGTGGTGCAGGGTGAGAGGCGGGTGGAGAGTGTGAGTGAGTGTGTGCAGGGAGGAGAGGGGGAGAGTGTGTGAGTGAGTGTGTGCAGGGTGAGAGGCAGGGTGGAGAGGGGGGGTGGAGAGTGTGAGTGAGTGTGTGTAGGGTGGAGGAGAGGAGAGTGTGAGTGAGTGTGTGCAGGGTGAAGAGGCGGGTGGAGAGTGTGAGTGAGTGGCGTAGAGTGACTGTGAGTGAGTGTGTGCAGGTGAAGAGGCGGGTGGAGAGTGTGAGTGAGGGTGCAGGTGGAGAGGCGGGGTGCGAGAGAGTGTGAGTGAGTGTGTGCAGGGTAGAGGAGAGGGGGGAGAGTGAGAGTGTGTGGAGGGGGAGGGATGTGTGAGTGAGTCAGTGTGTGAAGGGTGGGTGAGGTGTGAGTGAGTGTGAGGGAGTGTGAGTGAGTGTGTGGAGGGTGGAGGGATGGGGGGAGAGTGTGAGTGGGTGTGTGCAGGGTGGAGGCGTGGGGGGAGGGTGTGAGTCAGTGTGTGAAGGGTGGGTGAGAGTGTGAGTCAGTGTGCAGGGTGGAGGGTGGGGGAGAGTGTGAGTGAGTGTGTGGAGGGTGGAGGTGTTGGGGGAGAATGAGTGACTGAACAGGGTGAATGGGTGGGGGAAGAGTGTGAGTGAATGTGTGCAGGGTGGAGGAGAGGGAAGAGTGTGAGTGAGTGTGTGCAGGGTGGAGGTGTTGGGGGAGAATGAGTGACTGAACAGGGTGAAGGGGTGGGGGGAGAGTGTGAGTGAATGTGTGCAGGCTGGAGGAGAGGAGAGAGTGTGAGTGAGTGTGCAGGGCAGAAGGGCTGCGGGAGGGGAAGGGGTAGCGAAGAGTGGGGTCATTGCATCTTTTTGTGTTTGTTTGTTGGTAGATTAGTTGTTTAAGTAGGGGAAATTTCAATCGCGGACGATTGGTCTTCCTCATTCCACTGCTCCTTGCCCTATCCTAATAATGCCAAGCGCCTGGCTAGGGTTGGGGGGAGAGTGTGAGTGAGTGTGTGCAGGGTGGAGGAGAGGGGACACACAAGTAGAAACTTTTTAGTCATTGGTTTGACTCGACCAGGGTTTGAACCCACGATCTACCAACATGGGAGAAGGAAGCTGTAACTCATGTGGGCATCCCGTCTGATTTCATAAGCGTTACAAATTACCTCTACAAATGTGCAATAGAAAGTGAAAGACTCAATGTTACATATTTATAGACAGGATATTGGTAATAACTAGTTCTCGTGGATGGATTGTGTTTTCAAATGGGCCTCAGCCTTCGCTTTGACCTATCTGAAGTCACTCCACCCTCTTGGACTAGTTAATATGATCCATGTGTGTAGAATCGTGTGTTTCGAGGAGACTGCTGCATCTGACCTGTTGGTGTGTACTGCCTCTTCTCGTCGTCCGTCAGCAGGCCGTGCTTGGCGGTCTTCAGGACGCATGCGTGGAACGTGTGTTTGAAAGCGGCCACGTGAATGTCGTCTGCGTCGTGTTGGGGCTCGGGAACCTGAAGGAACGCGGGGCAGGTCGCCGTGTAGATCTGGTTGCCGGCCTATTATTATGCCACAGCACTCACTCAGCGTCACTCACTGTCACTCACCATCACTCACCATCATGCGCTTTCCCTCACCGTCACTTGCCATCACTCACCGTCACTCACCGTCACTCACCGTCACTTGTCGTCATTCACTGCCACTCACCACCACTCACCGCCACTCACTGCCACTTACCGCCACTCACCGCCACTCACCGTCACTCGCTATCATTCACTGTCACTCACAGTTACTTGCCGTCACTCAATGTCACTCAGTGTCACTCACCAATTCTCAGGATCACTCACTGTTACTGACTCCTTCATTCGCCCCATTAACTCACCTACTCACTCACCTACTCACTCATTCACATGGACACTCATTCACTTACTAATTCACTTATTAATTCACTAACTAACTCACTTACTCAGTCCCTCCACTCAACCACCCACTTACTGGCCCATTCACTGAGTATCACTCACTGACCACTACTCACCCATTACCATTCACTCACTCACTATTACTCATGCACCAGTAACTTCTCACTCACACACTAACCATTGCTCACCCACTCCTCCACAACACTCACTCCAATTATCCACTCCGACACACTCACCATTACTCACTTAAAATCAGCCACTCACCATTACTCACTCATTCAGGAATGCAGCTAACTTACCCCTGTCACACTACGACATAACGAGCAAACGTAAGCCTGACGTGATCACGTTTCGTCATTACGTTGACCTACGTTGGATTACGTTATGATGACGTCAGAATGACGTTAGATTGACGTTGAAGCACGTCCCTTTACGTCGTGTTACGTCGGCGCGCGTCAAAGTTTTGAACCTGTTCAAAACTTTCGACGTAACTAGAACGTAAGGGTTTACGTTCGCCGTACGTTCTGTACACGTTCGGCGAACGTCAATGACGTTAAACAGACGTTAGTCAAACGCTGGTCACTATGTTGCACTACGTTGCACTACGTTGACCCACATTAAAGCCGGTGGAAAAGTGCAGTCCACGTAGTGAAACCGTTGGGATAACGTACGCCTAACGTACATCCAACGTACGTTTAGCGTTTTGCCACCGTTGCATGACGTTCGTAACGTAATGCAACGTAAAGCAACGTAGTTCTGGCGTTGGAATAACGTACATAACGTTCCCTGAGCGTCATTACGTTGTCCTCTCTCGTTGAATGACTCTATCACTACGCTTTACCACCGTTACTCTCTCGTCCACTACGCTGCATCCACGTTCAACTTGTGCCCAAATTTGCATACCACGCCGAGAAGTTCAACGTTCTTCACGTTCTCCCTACGCCGACGTCGTTACGTCGTAGTGTGACAGCCCCATTACAGTAATTCACAATTAAGGGTTTAGATTTCTTTTAAATTTAACCTATTTCAACGAATAAACAATTTATTGGCGTAGACAATAAAAGCTATAAAATATAACTATCACAATCAATTTGAGATAATAGGAATGAAGTTTTTAATAGGAGTCCATTTAATTTTAGTTGTCATGGATGTCACCTTCCTTATGTTACGTTAAACGACCACAGTCGAGGTTATGGACACTGCCGATATGGTGGACACCACTGACATGGATGTTGCCAATATAGTGGTCATCGCCGACATCATAGTCCCAATCATAGTCCCAACCAATATCATTCACTGCCATTTAAGACTCATTTGTCAGAATTGTTAGTGAACACAGACAAACAAACACATATTCACTGTTATTTATACAGATGCTTCAGAAGGGTGTGCTCGCCTGTCTGTCGACCCAGTGTCTGTTCTCCCTGGACAGGGAAAACAGACCGGAACTTGGAGCAGCTCCCTGACCAACTGCCTTGGCGCCTGGCAGGTCTCCCTGACTAGCAATCTTGGTGTCAGGCAGGTCTCCCTGACCAGCTGCCCTGCTGCCCGGCATGTCTCCCTGACCAGCTGCCCTGATGCCTGGCAGGTTTCCCTGACCAGCCGAAGGGTGGTAGAACTTCTCCAACAGCCCTGGCTCCTGCCCTGTCTGCTCCATCTGCTCCTGCAGTAACCGGAAGTGGTCGGATCGGATGTGACGTGGCAGGAAGCTACTGCCCAGTTTATGGCCGACCAGGCCCTACAAATTGAGGTGAAAAGGTCTGGCAGGGGTCATCCAAAGTTTTCAACATTTCCACGGTCATATAAATTGTACTACTTTCACAGACCCCTTCCCCACAGTGTGGCACACATTGACAAATTACCACAGAACATCATGGTGGTTTATGCTCTATCAATATATTATTAAATCATAAAACGTTTACATTGCTACTCCAGTTAGTCCGTTTAAAGTGCATTGCAAGCTTACCGAATTCATGTCTGAAAATGCACTGATCGCTTCATGTTTCCATACACGCAGACCTTTAAGTCCAAACAATTAAACTGGTGCCGTGACATTATGGATATTTTAATATCCATGGTACCATACACACAATTGAACGCACCAATGGAATATGGGCAGCTGCATAGTTTGATGTCAGCATCAAATTTTCGAAACTGAAATATTCACCTACTTAGACATTCAACTTAGACACCGGTGCACTCAATACACATTTGTTGCTGTATAAAAGGGGACACTGAATCAAATGAATAGCACCTGCTATTACTGAAGCCTATGGTGTCAGAATTGCGACATGCTTGCCAAAATTAATTTTGCACGTTTTTAATCTCAATTTAAAGTAAAAGTTATTTCAATTAGAGTAGGCCTACCCGGTAAGGTAGATTATAATGGTCAATCTATTATCTCAGAAAATAGCAGAAACTCAAAGCCATCGGACTATTGAACTTTAATGTTTTGCTTCCCCGTCCAAGTGCCATGGCGTACCAGGAACGCGGGGCCGATGGAGCTTTCCATGCAGTGACGTATTTCTGCCTGCATGACCTCAAGGTCAGAGGTCAAGTATCCGGTAGACTCCTCTACGCCCTGGTGCAGGTCCACGAACTGGAGACAAGCATGCAAGTAGTATAGTATGGGTGGTTATAGTCCAGTGCAGACAGTGAGATTGGAGTAGTATATGGTGAGTGATTATATGCTTGTGTAGACTCAGATGTGCCTGCAGTGAGATTGGAGTAGGAGTATAGGGTGAGTGGTTATAGGCCTGTGTAGGTAGTGAAATTGGAGGTGTAGTATAGGGTGAGTGGTTATAGGCCTGTATAGGCAGTGAAAGTGGAGGTGTAGTATAGAGTGAGTGGTTATAGGGTTGTGCATGCAGTGAGATTGGAGTAGTATAGGGTGAGTGGTTATAGGCCTGTATAGGCAGTGAAAATGGAGGTGTAGTATAGAGTGAGTGGTTATAGGGTTGTGCCTGCAGTGAGATTGGAGTAGGAGTATAGGGGGAGTGGTTATAGGCCTGTGTAGGCAGTGAAAATGGAGGTGTAGTATAGAGTGAGTGGTTATAGGGTTGTGCATGCAGTGAGATTGGAGTAGTATAGGGTGAGTGGTTATAGGCCTGTATAGGCAGTGAAAATGGAGGTGTAGTATAGAGTGAGTGGTTATAGGGTTGTGCATGCAGTGAGATTGGAGTAGTATAGGGTGAGTGGTTATAGGCCTGTATAGGCAGTGAAAATGGAGGTGTAGTATAGGGTGAGTGGTTATAGGGTTGTGCATGCAGTGAGATTGGAGTAGTATAGGGTGAGTGGTTATAGGCCTGTATAGGCAGTGAAAATGGAGGTGTAGTATAGAGTGAGTGGTTATAGGGTTGTGCATGCAGTGAGAGTGGAGTATGGGGGTGGTATAGGTGTTTAGGTGGAGGTGTAGTATAGGGTGAGTGGTTATAGGCCTGTATAGGCAGTGAAAATGGAGGTGTAGTATAGGGTGAGTGGTTATAGGGTTGTGCATGCAGTGAGATTGGAGTAGTACAGGGTGAGTGGTTATAGGCCTGTATAGGCAGTGAAAATGGAGGTGTAGTATAGAGTGAGTGGTTATAGGGTTGTGCATGCAGTGAGATTGGAGTAGTATAGGGTGAGTGGTTATAGGCCTGTATAGGCAGTGAAAATGGAGGTGTAGTATAGAGTGAGTGGTTATAGGGTTGTGCATGCAGTGAGATTGGAGTAGTATAGGGTGAGTGGTTATAGGCCTGTATAGGCAGTGAAAATGGAGGTGTAGTATAGAGTGAGTGGTTATAGGGTTGTGCATGCAGTGAGATTGGAGTAGTATAGGGTGAGTGGTTATAGGCCTGTATAGGCAGTGAAAATGGAGGTGTAGTATAGAGTGAGTGGTTATAGGGTTGTGCCTGCAGTGAGATTGGAGTAGGAGTATAGGGGGAGTGGTTATAGGCCTGTGTAGGTAGTGAAATTGGAGGTGTAGTATAGGGTGAGTGGTTATAGGCCTGTATAGGCAGTGAAAATGGAGGTGTAGTATAGAGTGAGTGGTTATAGGGTTGTGCATGCAGTGAGATTGGAGTAGTATAGGGTGAGTGGTTATAGGCTGTATAGGCAGTGAAAATGGAGGTGTAGTATAGAGTGAGTGGTTATAGGGTTGTGCATGCAGTGAGATTGGAGTAGTATAGGGTGAGTGGTTATAGGCCTGTATAGGCAGTGAAAATGGAGGTGTAGTATAGGGTGAGTGGTTATAGGGTTGTGCATGCAGTGAGATTGGAGTAGTACAGGGTGAGTGGTTATAGGCCTGTATAGGCAGTGAAAATGGAGGTGTAGTATAGGGTGAGTGGTTATAGGGTTGTGCCTGCAGTGAGATTGGAGTAGTACAGGGTGAGTGGTTATAGGCCTGTATAGGCAGTGAAAATGGAGGTGTAGTATAGGGTGAGTGGTTATAGGGTTGTGCATGCAGTGAGATTGGAGTAGTACAGGGTGAGTGGTTATAGGCCTGTATAGGCAGTGAAAATGGAGGTGTAGTATAGGGTGACTGGTTATAGGGTTGTGCCTGCAGTGAGATTGGAGTAGTATAGGGTGAGTGGTTATAGGCCTGTATAGGCAGTGAAAATGGAGGTGTAGTATAGAGTGAGTGGTTATAGGGTTGCGCATGCAGTGAGATTGGAGTAGTATAGGGTGAGTGGTTGTAGGCCTCTATAGGCAGTGAAAATGGAGGTGTAGTATAGAGTGAGTGTAATATATGTAATACCCGAAGTCGCCAGCCGGGTAAAGGGTAGGTAGCCCGCGGGCAGGTCACGTGGACTGCGAGTGAGCAGCGACTAATAAAGCACTTGTATACTGGTAGTCGGAGTGTTCACATGTTGTCATTACATGGTGTCAGATACAAAGAGAACCTATGACCATGGCGCTCACTGGGCTAAAACCACCAAGTGCACTCAGTTTAGAAGGAAACCTAGCCCTGAACTGGAGAGCGTGGTTACACGCATATAATATATATGCAGTTGCGTCAGGAGCGGCAAACAAGACAGAAAAAATACAATGCTGTATTTTTCTGCACGTGGCGGGCAAGGAAGCCCAGAAACTACACGTAAATTTCAAAATGGAGGAAGATGAACAAGACAAGATGCCACCTCTAATTGCCGCATTTGAAAGGTATTGTACGGGCCATACGAACATTACGGTTATTAGATATCAATTCAATTCGTACAACCAGAATAATGAGGGCATTGACACGTACGTACGCGAGTTGGAGCATAGAATCCACCTATGTGACTACGGAGCACTAGAAGATTCTATGCTGTGCGATAGATTGGTGTGCGGGGTGCGAGACCTCAAGCTACGAGATAAGTTGCTACAAACACCTAATTTGCAGCTAAACCAATGCAAAGAATTGTGTAGATTAAGTGAGAATAGCCATACAAGTTTAAGCGAAACTGCAAGTAGTCTAAATGAAACTGTAGATTTAATAAAAAAACGACCGACAGCACCCCAGTTGCAGTACATGCCAAGAACACCACGTGCGCAAGTAAGTTCAGAATGCCCAAGATACACACAACCAAGAGTACAATGCAACAAGTGTGGATACAACCATCCAGTAAACCAATGTCCAGCAAAAGACAAGCCGTGTCTTTATTGTAATAAAATTGGTCATTTCCAAAAAGTATGCAGAGCAAAAAGTGGAAATAAGGCACGTGTAAATGTACTAGAAGTGGAACAAGTGAACGAAGAATTGTCTCAAGACAAGGAGGACAGTGACAATGATGATCTGTACATTGGTGAATTAAATTGTGCGGACGAGAAGATAAACCAATTATGGTTTACAGTAATCCAGGTGCAAAATGAACAAATAAATTTCAAACTGGACACATTATACCTAAAAACATGTTTGTCAAATTGAAAGATACGGTGCTATATCCTTCAACAAGTTGCCTTATAACATAATCAGGGCAAAGAATAATTCCAGAAGGCGAAATTCATGTCGATGTCGAAGGATTCGAGATGTGCTTCCAGATAACGGCAACCGGGACGCCAATCCTGGGCAAGGACGCATGCGTGCAGCTCGACTTGGTCAAGCGTGGGCCACGAGGAAGCGTCAAGCGGCGAACAACACAGCGTGTGGGACCAAAGCGCGCAAGGACAGAGCGAACGTCTACAGCGGATGAACTACACGTGGTCGACGAACGCGCTGACGAATTGGTAAAGAAATACAGTGATATATTTGAAGGTTTAGGAACAATAAAAACGAATGCAAATATATTCATTGATAACAATGTAAATCCTACAATCGATCCCCCTCGCCGGATTCCGCATGCCATATCAGGCAAAGTAAAAGATGAGTTAGATCGCATGGTAAACTTGGGAGTAATTGTGCAACAGTTAGAACCTATGCCATGGGTGAGTTCGATTACAATAGTAAAAAAGCCAAATAAAATTTGACCCGACAAAATTAAATGCTGCCATTCTACGCACACCATATCCAACTAGAACAATAGACAAAGTAATTGCCAATACATCGGGAGCTAGATATTTCTCGGTGTTAGACGCAAACAGCGGCTATTGGCAAATAGTATTAAATAACAAGAGTTCAAAATTGTGTACCTTTAACACGCCATGGGGGAGGTATCGATACACGCGCCTGCCATTCGGTATTAAGACTGCAGGAGACATTTTCATAAGTGAAATGAATGACATTCTAAAAGATTTACCTGGGGTCAACGTAATTACAGATGATATATTAGTTTATGGAAGTACAATAGAAGAACACAACATAAATCTGGAGAGGGTATTCAAAAGAGCAAGACAAGCTGATTTGAAGTTAAATCCAAAAAAATCCAAAATATGTCAAACACAAGTAAATTATGTTGGTCACATTTTAACGCAAGATGGACTTAAACCTAATGCAGACAGAGTAAAGGCCATTGTAGCCATGCCCGTTCCCATTGATAAAGCTGGAATACAAAGATTCCTAGGTATGGTAGGGTATATCAGTAAATTTATACCGAAATACTCTGAAATTACTAAACCGTTACGAACAGTTTTAGACAAAAATACAGCCTGGCATTGGCAACATGAGCAAGAAACAGCGTTCAAACTATTGAAACAATTACTCGTTAAAGCCCCGGTTCTGAAATACTACAGTGTAAAAGACGATGTTACCATACAAGTTGATGCATCCAAGTCAGGTTTAGGTGCAACATTGTTCCAAAAGAACCGGCCTGTGGCCATGGCGTCCAAAGCTCTCGACGAAACACAGTCAATGTATGCAGTAATTGAAAAAGAGTTGTTGGCGATTTGCTTTGGATGCGTCAAATTCCATGAATATGTATACGGTAAGCAGATTGTAATTGAAACGGATCATAAACCGTTAGTGAACATAATGGCTAAGCCACTGCATTTATTGTGTGCGCGTATGCAGCGCATGCGCATGAGGTTGCAAAATTACAATTTGATAATAAAACATGTTAATGGATGTCACATGTATTTTGCAGATGCCTTGTCCCGAGCGCATACCGATAGCACCACACCACATGATTTGTTCGACAACACATTGTCGATCGCAAGTCAGAACATGTCAAACAACATGCTACAGCGCATTCAAACAGAAACGGCAATAGACAAAGCACTGCAGGAGGTAATCGCGTTGGTAAGGAATGGGTGGTCAGCTAACAATAAACAATTGCCAGACGAGGTGAAACGTTTCTATATGTTCAAAGAAGAAATAACTATAAATGATCAAGTTTTATTAAGAGGTAGTCAAATTATTGTTCCGAAGGTTTTGCAGAAAATAACTTTAGATTTGATACATGACACCCATATGGGCATTGTTAAATGCAAACAATTAGCCCGAGACCATGTATTCTGGCCGGGGATGGGCACACAGATAGAAGACCAAGTAAGTAAATGCACAACATGTCAGCAGTATAGAAACATCCCACATGCAGAGCCCATGCTGTCTCATGAAATACCGAAATACCAATTTGTAAAAGTGGGAACCGATCTATTTGAGATCAACCATAAAATGTACTTGATCACAGTTGATTATTATTCAAAATTCCCAGAAGTCCGAGAATTAAAAATGACATCATCAGCAGCAATCATTAAAGCATTATCGGAGATTTTTGGAACTCACGGAATACCCAAAGTGTTAATTTCAGATAATGGTCCGCAATTCAAGAGCAGAGAATTTCGGTCATTTGCAGATACATATGGGTTCACACATATCACGTCAAACCCACACTACCCGCAGAGCAATGGACAAATTGAACATACAGTGCAAACAATTAAAAGATTAATAAAAAAAGCACTGGCAAATAACAAAGATTATAACATGGCCTTATTAGACTTTAGGAATACACTGCTACAAACGTTAAATGCTTCACCAGCCCAACTGCTGATGAGCCGAAAATTAGGATCAAAATTACCAATGCTAGCCAGCCAATTGAAGCCAACACTACAAACCACAAAAACGAAAGAATTCATAGAAATTCAAACAAAGCAGCAGAAATATTACAACAAACATGCAACAACAACTCACAAACAACTAGCCGTAAACGACATTTGAAGGTAAATGGGAAAACGGCATAGTCGAGAAAATAAATTGCCCAAGTACACGCGATTACCAAATAAAGACGAAAACAAGAAACATACTGAGACGAAACCGCGTTCATATATTCAAAGTACCTAAGCCAGAAGACAAATCAGCCAATAATCAAAACAAGAGCGGGACTATACAGAGCACTGCGCAAAACGGAAACAATTACAAAACCAGACTAGGACGAGTGTCACGCAAGCCAGACTATTTTGGTAGTAAGACATGAGGCGAGCAGTGCAAGCCGCAGACCAGACAATTGTATTGACCTACATTGAACGCACCGAAAATAGCACTGATCAAGAAAAATACACACAAAATAAAAGCGACCCGTATGTGTGCATAGGATTTCTCAAATGAGATTTAATGTATAAAGTAAGGAAACAATGAGATTGAAACAGTACATGCCATTGTAGTTCAATACAGAACAAACATGAAGCTGAAGATAACACACAAACAAAATGTACATTGGTTGTTAGAATTAAGTCATACCTAGTAAGATTTTTTCAAGAATAAGGCTAAACTACAGAACTTATAAGTATCAAGCATAAAGCACACCCAGAAAAAAACCCGAAGAGAAAAAAGATATATCTGTATGGGTGTGACACAGTCGAGTTAGAGCAGAGATATATTAATTGTAAGGAGTAACAGAACAGCATATAAGACGCGGCACCAAACAGCCGCTACAGCTAGTACACACAATAAGATGATGACTGATAATGTACTCGCTCACGTTACTGTAAATACTATGTTAAACTAAGATTTTGTTGTCCAATCCAGGATCTCGTGCTCATAAAAATAAAAAAGGAAGATGTAATATATGTAATACCCGAAGTCGCCAGCCGGGTACAGGGTAGGTAGCCCGCGGGCAGGTCACGTGGACTGCAAGTGAGCAGTGACTAATAAAGCACTTGTATACTGGTAGTCGGAGTGTTCACATGTTGTCATTACAGTTATAGGGTTGTGCATGCAGTGAGATTGGAGTAGTACAGGGTGAGTGGTTATAGGGTTGCGCATGCAGTGAGATTGGAGTAGTACAGGATGAGTGGTTATAGGCCTGTATAGGCAGTGAAAATGGAGGTGTAGTATAGGGTGAGTGGTTATAGGGTTGTGCATGCAGTGAGATTGGAGTAGTATAGAGTGAGTGGTTATAGGCCTGTATAGGCAGTGAAAATGGAGGTGTAGTATAGGGTGAGTGGTTATAGGGTTGTGCGTGCAGTGAGATTGGAGTAGTACAGGGTGAGTGGTTATAGGCCTGTATAGGCAGTGAAAATGGAGGTGTAGTATAGAGTGAGTGGTTATAGGGTTGTGCATGCAGTGAGATTAGAGTAGTATAGAGTGAGTGGTTATAGGCATGTATAGGCAGTGAAAATGGAGGTGTAGTATAGAGTGAGTGGTTATAGGCTTGTGCATGCAGTGAGATTGGAGTAGTATAGGGTGAGTGGTTATAGGCCTGTATAGGCAGTGAAAATGGAGGTGTAGTATAGGGTGAGTCGTTATAGGGTTGTGCATGCAGTGAGATTGGAGTAGTATAGAGTGAGTGGTTATAGGCCTGTATAGGCAGTGAAAATGGAGGTGTAGTATAGGGTGAGTGGTTATAGGGTTGTGCATGCAGTGAGATTGGAGTAGTACAGGGTGAGTGGTTATAGGCCTGTATAGGCAGTGAAATTGGAGGTGTAGTATAGAGTGAGTGGTTATACGGTTGTGCATGCAGTCAGATTGGAGTAGTATAGAGTGAGTGGTTATATGCCTGTATAGGCAGTGAAAATGGAGGTGTAGTATAGAGTGAGTGGTTATAGGGTTGTGCATTCAGTGAGATTGCAGTAGTATAGGGTGAGTGGTTATAGGCCTGTATAGGAAGTGAAATTGGAGGTGTAGTATAGAGTGAGTGGTTATAGGGTTGTGCATGCAGTGAAATTGGAGTAGTATAGAGTGAGTGGTTATAGGCCTGTATAGGCAGTGAAAATGGAGGTGTAGTATAGGGTGAGTGGTTATAGGGTTGTGCATGCAGTGAGATTGGAGTAGTACAGGGTGAGTGGTTATAGGCCTGTATAGGCAGTGAAATTGGAGGTGTAGTATAGGGTGAGTGGTTATAGGGTTGTGCATGCAGTGAGATTGGAGTAGTACAGGGTGAGTGGTTATAGGCCTGTATAGGCAGTGAAAATGGAGGTGTAGTATAGGGTGAGTGGTTATAGGGTTGTGCATGCAGTGAGATTGGAGTAGTATAGGGTGAGTGGTTATAGGGTTGTGCATGCAGTGAGATTGGAGTAGTACAGGATGAGTGATCATCAGCCTAAGGAAAGTAAAGCTTGTTTTATTTAATGATGCCTCCAGAGCACATTATTTTCGCATCATCAGCTATCATCAGCTATTGGACGTCAAACATATGGTCATTCTGACATATTTCTTTGGAGGAAAACCACTGCTGCCAGTGCTGCTACTCTTTCCAATAAACAGCAAGGGGTCTTTTATATGCACTTTCCCACAGACAGGACAGCACATACCACCACAGCCTTTGATGAACCAGTGGTGGACCATTGGCTGGAACGGAAAATAGCCCAACCTGCAAATGGATCCACTGAGTAGGATCAATAGGATGACCGACACCTTCAGAGGTGGACACGCTACTGCCTGAGCTATGTCCCGCTCCCCATAGGCCTAAGGAGATGGTAGTTTGGGGTGGGTGATTATCCTGATTATGGGCCAGAGGAGATGATGGATGATTATAGAGCTAACTGCAACCTGATGGAAGTAGAAGTGTGTGTGCGGTATTAAGCAGTGTGTGTGCAGTATTAAGCAGTGTGTGTGCGGTATTAAGCATTGTGTGCGGTATTAAGCAGTGTGTGTGTGGTATTAAGCAGTGTGTGTGGTATTAAGCAGTGTGTGTGTGGTATTAAGCAGTGCGTGTGTGTGGTATTAAGCAGTGTGTGTGTGTGGTATTAAGCAGTGTGTGTGGTATTAAGCAGTGTGTGTGTGGTATTAAGCAGTGTGTGTGGTATTAAGCAGTGTGTGTGTGGTATTAAGCAGTGTGTGTGGTATTAAGCAGTGTGTGTGTGGTATTAAGCAGTGCGTGTGTGTGGTATTAAGCAGTGCGTGTGTGTGGTATTAAGCAGTGCGTGTGTGTGGTATTAAGCAGTGTGTGTGGGGCATTAAGCAGTGTGTGTGCGGTATTAAGCAGTGTGTATGCGGTATTAAGCAGTGTGTGTGTGGTATTAAGCAGTGTGTGTGTGGTATTAAGCAGTGTGTGTGCGGTATTAAGCATTGTGTGTGTGGTATTAAGCAGTGTGTGTGGTATTAAGCAGTGTGTGTGCGGTATTAAGCAGTGTGTGTGTGGTATTAAGCAGTGTGTGTGTGGTATTAAGCAGTGTGTGTGGTATTAAGCAGTATGTGTGCGGTATTAAGCAGTGTGTGTGTGGTATTAAGCAGTGTGTGTGGTATTAAGCAGTGTGTGTGTGGTATTAAGCAGTGTGTGTGTGGTATTAAGCAGTGTGTGTGTGGTATTAAGCAGTGTGTGTGGTATTAAGCGGTGTGTGTGGTATTAAGCAGTGTGTGTGCGGTATTAAGCAGTGTGTGTGTGGTATTAAGCAGCGTGTGTGTGGTATTAAGCAGTGTGGGTGGTATTAAGCAGTATGTGTGCGGTATTAAGCAGTGTGTGTGTGGTATTAAGCAGTGTGTGTGGTATTAAGCAGTGTGTGTGCGGTATTAAGCAGTGTGTGTGTGGTATTAAGCAGTGTGTGTGTGGTATTAAGCAGTGTGTATGCGGTATTAAGCAGTGTGTGTGTGGTAATAAGCAGTGTGTGTGTGGTATTAAGCAGTATGTATGCAGTATTAAGCAGTGTGTGTGTGGTATTAAGCAGTGTGTGTTCAGTGTTAAGCAGTGTGTGTGCGGTATTAAGCAGTGTGTGTGGTATTAAGCAGTGTCTGTGTGGTATTAAGCAGTGTGTGTGCGGTATTAAGTAGTGTGTGCGGTATTAAGCAGTGTGTGTGTGGCATTAAGCAGTGTGTGTGGTATTAAGCAGTGTGTGTGCAGTATTAAGCAGTGTGTGTGTGGCATTAAGCAGTGTGTGCGGTATTAACCAGTGTGTGTGTGTTATTAAGCAGTGTGTCTGCGGTATTAAGCAGTGTGTGTGTGCAGTATTAAGCAGTGTGTGTGTGGTATTAAGCAGTGTGTGTGTGGTATTAAGCAGTGTGTGTGTGGCATTAAGCAGTGTGTGTGTGGCATTAAGCAGTGTGTGTGCGGTATTAAGCAGTGTGTGTGCGTTATTAAGCAGTGTGTCTGCGGTATTAAGCAGTATGTGAGCGGTATTAAGTAGTGTCTCTGTGGTATTAAGCAGTGTGTGTGCGGTACTAAGCAGTATGTGTGTGGTTTTAAGCACAGTGTGTGCAGTATTAAGCAGTGTGTGTGTGGTATTAAGCAGTGTGTGTGTGGTATTAAGCACCGTGTGTGCGGTATTAAGCAGTGTGTGTGTGGTATTAAGCACAGTGTGTGGTATTAAGCAGTGTGTGTGCGGTTTTAAGTAGTGTGTGTGGTATTAAGCAATGTGTGTGCGGTATTAGGCAGTGTGTGGTATTAAGCAGTGTGTGTGTGGTATTAAGCAGTGTGTGCGGTATTAAGCAGTGTGTGTGTGGTATTAAGCGCTGTGTGTGCGGTATTAAGTAGTGTGTGCATGGTATTAAGCAGTGTGTGTGCAGTATTAAGCAAGTGCGGTATTAAGTAGCATCCGGTGAGTGAGTATAGGGCCCAACTACACAATGCGGTTGGAGCAGTGAATGATCATTACCCTAAATATGCAATGTGCTTGAACAGGTTGGAGACATTACCTCGTTTGAGCTATGATGGTCATTGGATGTCCGATTCAATTACCACGGTCAAGTTTTATATAAGATTAATGTAGTGAAATGACATATATGGCTGTGGCACAATGAGTTTAAACTAGTTTTACTATTGGAACATATCACAGTTAAGGAAACATTTATTGTAAAATCCCTGATTAGTGTCAGGATATTTAGTTTGTGAACTAATCTGTTAAACAACATTTAAATATTAGTGCTTAGTGGTTAACGATTATAGGGCTAATAACAAAGTGTGATTGGAGTAATATAGCACATATATTATAGAATTAGCGGAACTTAATAACACTGAATAGTTATCATTATTCCTATTCACATAGTTCAATATAAAGAACTCATTTCAGAGAGTGAGAGCGATTAGGCAAACTAATTTTGGATTCATTATGGACGGAAATTTGAATCTTGTCTCTGTAAAAGTAATGCAATTACTGATGCACATTGATTTATTTAGGGAATAACATTCAACATGCAACACTTTATATACTTAAATACATATGTTCAATTATAATAAGTGATTTGCAGATTCTATCAATTTTATTTATTTCACTTTAATGTAACCCATTGGCAAGCCATGATCTATGCACAATCATGGAGTTCAAAACCTATGCACCTGAAAGTCGATTCCATACTTTCCTGCACAGTAGTGCTTCAGTTTAGGATAGACGACTCGGTGCACAGCATTCTTCTCAGCTGACATGTCTGCGATCAGAGATTCACACATATACATTACATCCCAGTGAACTGATCAGGTCCATTAACATTTCAATTAAATTGAATTAAAAAAAAGTAAAGCTTGTTTTATTTAACGATGCCTCTAGAGTGAATTAATTTTAAAAAATCATATCATTGGCTATTTTACGTAAAAAATTGGGTAATTCTGACATATTTCTTTGGAGGAAACCCACTGCCGCAACATAGGCTATACTTTCTGATAAGCAGCAAAGGGTGTTTTATATGCACTTTCCCACAGACAGAACATCACATACCACAACCTTTGATGAACCAGTTGTGGACCACTGGTTGAAACTGAATTTAAAGCTGCATTGTCCGGTAAGAGCATCGAATTGCTTTTTTAAAACACTTGGCTAGATTGTATCGTACATATCTGGCGCACATGCTGATGCAGACATTAAACATTTATTGCTCCATTGAAGGAATAATAAATTAATTTTGTAGAATCTGTTACTGTTGAAACTGATGACGTCAAACATGTTGGTGTGCACATCAACAAGCGTGTTTTTACTTCAACTATCTCCAAAGTTAACTATTTAAAATAAATGTCATTCCAAACTCTAGTCAAATAGATCTCAATGATCAACCTAATATATTTATTTATAAATTATGGCAGAAACTAAAAACCATTGGACTAAAGCAGTTTGCATGCTAATTTGCAAAGAATCTCTATATGCGACTCAGTCTGGTGCCCACTGAAGCAGCAAACCACACTTCCGGAGTTGGGGGCCCAGTTAGCACTCTTCTGAGACGTCAGATAGGGAAGGGTTTGGTGAGGTACCTAGGGTTTATAGTGTGATGAGTTTGGTTAAACCAACTCAAACCTCGGAATCATAGAAGGAAAGAAAGACGCGAACACCAGGGTGTCACTAAGGCTTTTATTCTCACGAGAGGTCAAGCAATGATCATAGATTAACCCCAGGGCATGTGTTGCAGGCCATTTAATACCCCACCCTAGCAGAGAGGACTGACCACCTGACCACCCGTTAAGTGGATATAAATAAGTGACCAGTCCCCTACTCCAACCCTGTTGTAGGTTGGGGAGTGCAATAGGAGAGCAGAGCGGCAAATAGACAGGTTTGACTTCACTACAACAGTGTAGATAGGTAAGGACTTCAAATTTGTAATTGGGTCATTCTTTGAAACTGGGCACTAAAGTGTGAGATGGGAAAAAAAATTGAAAATCTTCCAAATAATAGCAAAAGAACATAAAATATAATAGCAGAATCCAAATTCCTATGAAGGGTTGCATGTTGTGCATATGTCAGAATTGAAAAAAAAATCTATTTTTGATTTAGATCTTATACAAATTGAGCAATACGTTAATATCACTCATGTAACATGGAAATCAAAGACACATCCAGAACATCATTTTTACAGACCGAACAAAGTCAAACAACATTTTATTGACTACAGTTCAGTAAACAAGATTATGGCTTACAAGAAAAGGGTTGGGAAAAAAGTTTTTAAAAAGTTGGGTAGATGCATGGTGTTGATGTGTAAATTTTCACATTTTCACTTTAGCACAAAATTACAGAAGTATACCTTTGTTATCTTTGTCGGATAGATTAAATATATGTAGTATTGATAACACGCGGAAGCAATACTAACTAATGGTATTGCTATCAAAAAAAGGAAGAATTAATTATCAGCAATGTAACGTGGAAACCAAATATGTGGTACCCAGTTTTAGAGAATAACCCAATTACCCAAAGAAAGCTTTAATGTACATTGCTATCCCAATGGTATGTTTGTCTACAAATCTAAAATTAGCCAAATGATGTTTCAGGAGCCCCGTCACTCTGTAAGTCCGTACTTACAGTACTTCATAAAGTAACTATTTCAAACTGTGTCAATCTGTTGTTAGCAGGTTACTAGGGTTCTACTTCATAGAGGTACCCAGTTAATCTGGATATGTCTGTTGTTATCATAGTTCTACTGCATAGAAGAAGCCTGTTACTAGGTTATTACGGCTCTACTTCATAGAAGAACCCTGTTACTATGTTATTATGGTTCTAGTTCATAGAAGAACCTTGTTACTAGCTTGTTATGGTTCTACTTCATAGAGGAACCCTGTTACTAGGTTATTATGGTTCTACTCCATGGAAGAACCCTGTTACTATGTTAGTATAGTTCTACTTCATAGAGGAACCTTGTTACTAGGTTATGATGGTTCTACTTCATAGAATAACCCTGTTAGTAGGTTAGTATGGTTTTACTTCATAGAAGAACCCTGTTACTAGGTTATTATCGTTCTACTTCATAGAGGACCCCTGTTACTAGGTTAGTATGGTTTTACTTCATAGAAGAACCCTTTTACTAGGTTATTATGGTTATACTTCATAGAGGAACCCTGTTACTAGGTTATTATGGTTTTACTTCATAGAAGAACCCTTTTACTAGGTTATTATGGTTATACTTCATAGAGGAACCCTGTTACTAGGTTATTATGGTTATACTTCATAGAGGAACCCTGTTACTAGGTTATTATGGTTCTACTTCACAGAAGAAGCCTGTTACTAGGTTATTATGGTTCTACTTCATAGAGGAACCCTGTTACTAGCTTATTATGGTTCTACTTCAGAGAGGAACCCTGTTACTAGGTTATTATGGTTCTACTTCATATAGGAACCCTCTTCCTGGGTTATTATGGTTCTACTTCATAGAGGAACGCTGTTACTAGGTTATTATGGTTCTACTTCATAGAAGAACCCTGTTATTAGGTTAGTATAGTTCTACTTTCATAGAAGAACCCTGTTCCTAGGTTATTATGGTTCTACTTAATAGAGGAACCCTGTTACTATGTTATTATGGTTCTACTTCATAGAGGAACCCTGTTACTATGTTATTATGGTTCTACTTCATAGAGGAACCCTGTTACTATGTTATTATGGTTCTACTTCATAGAGGACCTCTGTTACAAGGTTATTATGGTTCTACTTCATAGAGGAACCCTGTTACTAGGTTATTATGGTTCTACTCCATGGAAGAACCCTGTTACTATGTTGTTATGGTTCCACTTCATAGAGGAACCCTGGTACTAGGTTATTATGGTTCTACTCCATGGAAGAACCCTGTTACTATGTTAGTATAGTTCTACTTCATAGAAGAACCCTTTTACTAGGTTATTATGGTTCTACTGCATAGAAGAACCCTGTTACTAGGTTATTATGGTTCTACTTCATAGAGGAACGCTGTTACTAGGTTAGTATAGTTCTACTTCATAGAGGAACCCTTTCCCTCGGTTATTATGGTTCTACTTCATAGAAAAACCCTGTTATTAGGTTAGTATAGTTCTACTTTCATAGAAGAACCCTGTTACTAGGTTATTATAGTTCTACTTCATAGAAGAACCCTGTTACTATGTTATTATGGTTCTACTTAATAGAGGAACCCCGTTACTATGTTATTATGGTTCTACTTCATAGAGGAATCCTGTTACTAGGTTATTATGGTTCTACTTCGTAGAGAAATGCTGTTACTAGGTTAGTATAGTTCTACTTCATAGAGGACCCCTGTTACTAGGTTAGTATAGTTCTACTTTCATAGAAGAACCCTGTTATTAGGTTAGTATAGTTCTACTTCATAGAGGAACCCTGTTACTAGGTTATTATGGTTCTACTTAATAGAGGAACCCCGTTACTATGTTATTATGGTTCTACTTCATAGAGGAACCCTGTTACTAGGTTATTATGGTTCTACTTCATAGAGGAACGGTGTTACTAGGTTAGTATCGTTCTACTTCATAGAGGACCCCTGTTACTAGGTTAGTATAGTTCTACTTCATAGAAGAACCCTGTTACTATGTTATTCTGGTTCTACTTCATATAAAAACCATGTTACTAGGTTAGTATGGTTCTACTTCATAGAAGAACCCTGTTACTAGGTTATTATGGTTCTATTTCATAGAGGAACCCTGTTACTAGGTTATTATGGTTCTACTTCATAGAGGAACCCTGTTACTAGGTTAGTATAGTTCTACTTCATAGAAGAACCCTTTTACTAGGTTATTATGGTTCTACTTCATAGAGGAACCCTGTTACTAGGTTTTTATAGTTCTACTTCATAGAAGAACCCTTTTACTAGGTTATTATGGTTCTACTTCATAAAAGAACCCTTTTACTAGGTTATTATGGTTCTACTTCATAGAAGAACCCTGTTACTAGGTTTCTATAGTTCTACTTCATAGAAGAACCCTTTTACTAGGTTATTATGGTTCTACTTCATAGAAGAACCCTTTTACTAGGTTATTATGGTTCTACTTAATAGAAGAAGCCTTTTACTAGGTTATTATCGTTCTACTTCATAGAGGAACCCTGTTACTATGTTATTATAGTTCTACTTCATAGAAGAACCCTTTTACTAGGTTATTATGGATCTACTTCATAGAGGAACCCTGTTACTAGGTTATTATGGATCTACTTCATAGAGGAACCCTGTTACTAGGTTATTATGGTTCTACTTCATAGAGGAACCCTTTTACTAGGTTATTATGGATCTACTTCATAGAGGAACCCTGTTACTAGGTTAGTATAGTTCTACTTCATAGAAGAACCCTGTTACTAGGTTATTATGGTTCTACTTCATAGAGGAACCCTGTTACTAGGTTAGCATAGTTCTACTTCATAGAAGAACCCTGTTACTAGGTTATTATGGTTCTACTTCATAGAGGAACCCTGTTCCTAGGTTTTTATAGTTCTACTTCATAGAAGAACCCTGTTACTAGGTTATTATGGTTCTACTTCATAGAAGAACCCTTTTACTAGGTTATTATGGTTCTACTTCATAAAAGAACCCTTTTACTAGGTTATTATGGTTCTACTTAATGGAAGAACCCTTTTACTAGGTTATTATCGTTCTACTTCATAGAGGAACCCTGTTACTAGGTTAGTATAGTTCTACTTCATAGAAGAACCCTTTTACTAGGTTATTATGGTTATACTTCATAGAGGAACCCTGTTACTAGGTTATTATGGTTCTACTTAATGGAAGAACCCTTTTACTAGGTTATTATCGTTCTACTTCATAGAGGAACCCTGTTACTAGGTTAGTATAGTTCTACTTCATAGAATAACCCTTTTACTAGGTTATTATGGTTATACTTCATAGAGGAACCCTGTTACTAGGTTATTATGGTTCTACTTAATGGAAGAACCCTTTTACTAGGTTATTATCGTTCTACTTCATAGAGGAACCCTGTTACTAGGTTATTATGGTTCTACTTCATAGAGGAACCCTGTTACTAGGTTATTATGGTTATACTTCATAGAGGAACCCTGTTACTAGGTTATTATGGTTCTACTTCATAGAAGAACCCTTTTACTAGGTTATTATGGTTCTACTTCATAGAGGAACCCTGTTACTAGGTTATTATGGTTCTACTTCATAGAAGAACCCTGTTACTAGGTTATTATGGTTCTACTTCATAGAGGAACCCTGTTACTAGGTTATTATGGTTCTACTTCATAGAGGAACCATGTTACTAGGTTATTATGGTTCTACTTCATAGAAGAACCCTGTTACTAGGTTTTTATGGTTCTACTTAATGGAAGAACCCTTTTACTAGGTTATTATGGTTATACTTCATAGAGGAACCATGTTACTAGGTTATTATCGTTATACTTCATAGAAGAACCCTTTTACTAGGTTATTATGGTTATACTTCATAGAGGAACCCTGTTACTAGGTTATTATGGTTATACTTCATAGAGGAACCCTGTTACTAGGTTATTATGGTTCTACTTCATAGAGGAACCCTGTTACTAGGTTATTATGGTTCTACTTCATAGAGGAACCCTGTTACTAGGTTATTATGGTTCTACTTCATAGAGGAACCCTGTTACTAGGTTATTATGGTTCTACTTCATAGAGGAACCCTGTTACTAGGTTATTATGGTTCTACTTCATAGAAGAACCCTTTTACTAGGTTATTATGGTTTTACTTCATAGAGGAACCCTGTTACTAGGTTATTATGGTTATACTTCATAGAGGAACCCTGTTACTAGGTTATTATGGTTCTACTTCATAGAGGAACCCTGTTACTAGGTTATTATGGTTCTACTTCATAGAGGAACCCTGTTACTAGGTTATTATGGTTCTACTTCATAGAGGAACCCTGTTACTAGGTTATTATGGTTCTACTTCATAGAGGAACCCTGTTACTAGGTTATTATGGTTCTACTTCATAGAGGAACCCTTTTACTAGGTTATTATCGTTCTACTTCATAGAGGAACCCTGTTACTAGGTTATTATGGTTCTACTTCATAGAGGAACCCTGTTACTAGGTTATTATGGTTCTACTTCATAGAGGAACCATGCTGCTCTGTGTAAGTCTGTTCTTATTATGGTTCTACATCCTGAATGAACCCTCTCAATCTGTGTTCCCTGGTTTATGTCCATTCCACTAAATAATTTCATTCAGTGGGAAAATTCGCAGTGAATGGCCCAGATAGTCATACTTTTGTCGACTAGTTAATCTAGACTAGTAGGAAACAGTTTCAAAACATACAAACTGTGCATATTGGTATTCAATCATGATTATTGTGAATGATTGACACCCAAGCCTAACTAGTTGTGTCAGCAAGCCTCAAACAGACTGCGTGGTGTTGGTGTGATTGGCAATGTGAACGCCTTCAGTATGCGTCTGATGGAAGGTGTGCTTACAGTAGCATACAGTGTGACCACTAATGGCTCTAGTCTGTGGACCTGTTGATTGACGCCTAATGAGGCAGGCCAGGCCGCCACCCTTTGTGTGTACGCCGCTGGTATCTAGGTATCTAGGCCACTACTCTATATTGCCTCAAAAATCCTTGCCTCGCTCTTAAAGATCTGGTCACGTGATTTTACCACGTATTCCTTGCATGGCTATTGGTTTGTTGTTGTAGTTTTACGTCCTGGCAACATCTAAGATCATATCAGGATGGATACCGACTTGTGACAGTGTGTACCTATGGTGACTTTATAGTGCTGCCCCACTGAGAAATCAGGCCGAATACACCATGACCCGATATCCCACTCAGTCACATTATCCTGACACTGAGCTACCCAATCCTTGCCCTATCCTATTAATTCTGAATGCCAGTCTAGGAAGCGACAAGTGTCAATTCTGTAAGTTATTTGTTTGATTTGACCGGGAACCAAACTCCCGATCTCCCGCGCTCTACCGATTCGGCCACCGCGCCTGGTGCATGGCTATTTGATATCTCAATGAAAGATCACATTACGAATGAGTCACTTTGACTCGGTGGGGGATCGAACCCAGGGATAGCTATGGGAGGGTTAGGGACCAGTTCACTCACTCACCGGGGGTGGACGCCATGTACACCCGCACCGTCCTGCCCTGGGTCGACGGTAGGTGGCGCGCCGGACACTGTCCCCGCAAAACGGCAACGAGGGGGCTCTGCTCACCCTCCATCTCCACCTGCAGGAACCAGTGGCAACTTCCAATATTTTCTTTTTAAATATATTTCTTTATTGAAGATTGATACTGCCTATCATGGATAAGTCTGTATAGACTTGTTTTCACCATTCGACAGTTGGTCGATAGAAAGCCCAAGCTTACACTTTTACTGACCATGTTGACATAATGTTGACCATGTTGACATAATATGAGAACAAGTGGCCTTTAATGACGCTGTCAGTTATACACAGGTAGGGGCCACATCTTGGATTTCAAAACGTCTTGAAAAATCAAGACGAGGTGGGTAACGTCGAGGCGAGTAACTTCGAGGCGTGTAACGTCGAGGCGGGTAACGTCGAGGCGGGTAACGTCGAGGCGGGTAACGTCGAGCGGGGTAAAGTGTAGTCGGGTAAAGTCATGTCGGGTAAACTCGGGTCGGGTGAACTCGGGTCAGGTGAAGTCGGGTCAGGTGAAGTCGGGTCGAGTGAAGTCGGGTGGGGTGAAGTCGAGTCAGGTGAAGACGAGTCGGGTAAAATTGACCTGGGTAAAGCTGATCCAGGTAAAGCAGAGCTGTGTAAAGCAGAGCCGGGTAAACCTGAGCTGGATAAAGTAGAGCCGGGTAAAGCCCAGTCAGATAATGTCGAGCAATGTCGAGTTAGGTAAAGGCATATTTATTAATATTGATATAATTATGCATTACAAAAAAAAGTAGTATGACATTCTTTTAAAAAAAAGTATTGCAGTTCCAAGATTCGAACCGGTTACCCTCTGATCTTGAGACCAACACTCTGCCATCTGAGCTACAGAGGAAGTGCAACCCACAATGGTCCAGCTGGTGGCAGATTGCTGGGAGGTCCTGAACGCATGTGAATAACGAGCAATCAATATGGCTAGGAATAATATGAACAAAATTCAATAGTAAGGATAATAAAAAATAAATTTGAAAATAAATTCAATAAAATTTAAATAAATATCACCACATCATCATTGATTCATGACTGACCAGTATGGTGTAGCTAGAAGTGGGCTGGTGGGGGTGTGGGTTGCAGACCAGTGTTGCTGTGTGGCTATTGTCTTACTTTGTGTGTGTGAGGGGGAGCGTAGGAGGCATCAGGTGGGGTAACCCCTAGCCTGGCCTGTCTGGCTGTCAGGGTTACCCCAACACAACTGTTTAACTGATAAACTTAGGGTGGATGTGGGTCATGGTCATTGAGGCATGACTGCTGCCAAACCTTGTTTTTAAGTTTGAGGATAGGGGCACTACCAGTACCAGCACATACTGGGAGCACCCCCCTCCACCCCCCATCCCCAACCTGTGGGCAAGAGAGTGAAAGGGTGTGTTGTGGAAGTGAGTTTGGTAAGAGGGGGTATAGACCTGGGAGGAGTGTGCTATTTATATAATAACCAGAAATGATGTACAAAATTATGTTATTGCTTAAAAGAATTGTCTATGGCACTGAAAATTCTGCATATATGTGTATATAGTCACATATATCCACATAAATGTATGTATATGTATATAATTATGCATATATATGCTTAGAAACATACTGTTAGATACATATATGTATAAATACTTATATGCAAATATATGAGTATGCATATATACACATATAAACGCACATCTACACATATATATGCAAATATATGTATATATGCATATATAGACACGTATATATATGTATATATGCAGATATACACATATATATGAGTATATATATATATACACATATATCCACATATATGGGTGTATATGTATATAATTAGGCATATATATGCTTAGAAACATACCATTATATACATATGCATAAATACTTATATGTGAATATATGTGTATATATGCGCATATATACACATATAAATGCACATCTACACATATATATGCAAATATATGTATATATGCATATATCCACACATATCTATGTGTATATATACGTATATACACATATATATGACTATATATGCACATATATGCACATATATGGGTGTCTATGTATATAATTATGCATATATATGCATATATATCTGTGTGTATATATATATATATGTATGTGTGTATATGCACATACACATATACTGTGTGGTGGATATACCACACAGAGAGAAATCCCACTCTGCACCCACACCCACACCCACACCCAGTGGCCATCATTATGTAGACTGCTAAAACAACAACCCATCTGCCTGTGTGTGCATTAGAGTAATGGTTTATATGATGCCATACATCATGATTTGTTCATATTTTTGGTTACTTCTCATTAACTATGTCCAGGATTTTGATTCTAAGAAAAGTACTTTCTTAAACAGACCATGGTTGTTCACCAGTAAAAATGAATAATTCAAGAATACAAGCAGTAAAATATTATAGGCAAAATAAGATTATCTCTTTATTTTAATGTAGTTTTAATTAAATATTATGAACATACTATTCACAGGAGCATTTTCTCCATAGAAACGTTGAAGAGCTACTTACACCCATTCTAATGATATATTTTGTTAGCTTCCATTCTCAATATTAAAGTAGCTGCAGACTGTGACAGCTCACCCCTCTTTGTTTCTATATAAAAACCGTCTTGGTTTTTCAAGACGACTTGAGAAACCAAGCCGTTTTGATTTCCTAGTCGTAGCCTCTACCTGATACACAGCAGTGGAAATCCAAATTGGCAGGGGTGATGGCATGGGGAATCAAACCGCCGATATTGAGATTAGGAGTCTGACCTAGAAAAAAGTCAGAGACTCTAACCACTCCGCCACAAAGAACATCAGCTCCACTATTCAGCTCTACTCAAGTTTACGACACCGTTTGAAACATTTAAAGGAAGAACATCGACTCCCACATGAAAGCTGGATAGTCTGATGAAAGTGTCAAATTGTCTAATTCAAAATACTTACCTAGATTTTATTCCACCTTATCCAAGTCCATCCGATGGTTTTGAGCTTCTGTTGTTTTTCTGAGATAAATATATTAAATTGATTGTCACAATCTACCTTACTTTAGTAACTTTGATTTAAAATGGCTAGCTTTTGAGATATTTGAAGTGCAAAGATTTAAAATTAGTTTTGGCAAGCATGCCAAAACTCTGACATCATAGGCTTCTGCAGTAATCGTTTCTATTAAATTGATTCAGTATTCCCTGCTATGTGGCAACAAATGTTTAATGAGTGCAACATTATCTAAGTTAGATATCTAGACTCAAATCTATAAAATTGAGTTGATTTTGAAAATGTGACGCTTTATCGGACTATGCAACTTTAAGCATTTGTTGCTGTGTAGAAAGGCTATGAGGCAAGTCTGACCACACTGCCCACACAGCGGTCAATTGGGATTTACGTCCTAGCAACATCCACGATCATATAATAAGGACGGTGTACCGACTTGTGGTGGTGCGCACACCTTTATATGTATTGTATAAAAGTGAGCTCATCTACATAGGTTCTAAGATGTGCTGTATTGGAAGGTTGGTCGAAGTAAATTAATATATGTGTGTATATATAATGTTAACTAGAACTTAGTATGCAGGTATTGCAATACCTCAGGGAGTTTGACGCCCCTGCCCTGCAGAGTTGTAAACCACTGCCTTGTGGTACAGGTTCTTGACAGAACCGAAGGCTAAGGGAGCAAACCCTAAACAGAAAACCATGTCACTGTGGCAGCATAAAGGGCGGTTGATGTATGGAACTCCCAACATCTCCCGACCAGCCACTGCAGGGACAAATAGTTTTGCGCCTGTCTGGACATGTTCTTGCCGGTGTGAAACCTCTATTTGCTCCCCGAACTTGCAAAAGCCAGCAGCACTTCAACACTTTTGCAGGCAGCTTTCATGAAAGCAGTCTTTGTCGCATCGCGACCGACAGCATGATGATGATGAGAAAGGAATACGGAATAAGTTTAATTCTTAGAATCTGTTACTGCAAAAGATTGTCATTATAATTTTGACATACACGCCATATTAATTTTGTGTGTTTTCACTTAAATTATTTCCTAAGTTTACCATTTATAATAACAACTATTTCATGCAAATTATAAGGGTCAACGTAATATATGTATCTCAAATAATGGCAGAAACCAAATCCATTGGACTATGGAACTTTAAACATGTATTGCAGTTTGGTTCTCATGAGATACCATAATGTTAGGTTCATTTTCGCATTTTTTATTTTGCTAATAACTTGGAGGTAAATGATACTTTTGTGTGTGCAGATACACTCTATCCATGCATTGTTAAACTATAATACAATATGTTAAAGTTGTCTTCTAATCCACCTTAGCCAACCAATCAGACACGCGAGGGCTGACCATTCATATGCTGCAGTTCCTAAATCATTGAATGTGCATGCTCCCCAGACCTGCGCAGCTGATTTAGATCGGCCCCTAGCTGTCAAGCGTTCAGTCGGTTTAGTTAGAGCTCGGCATTGTGCAGACTGAGATGGAACAATACATGCCGCAGGGAAGTCTGTCGGTAAATCGACAAATCTGGCCACTGATTCCATAGCGTAGTATCATGATACTCTGCACTGCTTGTCACAAACTACTGTCACAACCTGCTGTTACAGCCCACTGTCACAACCCGATGTCATAGCATGCTGTCACAACCCACTGTCACAACACTTTGTCACAATCCGCTGTCACAACCCGCTGACACAGCCTACTGTCATAACCACTCACCGCTTCCTGCCGCCATCTACACCCTGTCTCAATCTACTGTCACAACATCCTGTCACAATTAGTTAATGCAACTCCATGACACAACTCCATGTCAGAATTCCATGCCATAACCCCCTGTTACATGCCCCTGTCACAACTCAATCACAACCCACTGTCACAAGCCCCTGTCAGAGTCATGTGACATATGTCAGTCCCCCGACGTGACTGGGTGACGATCTCGATGGTGTTGGCGGCGTTGCTCCTGGGTTTAATCCTGGCCGGCCCGACACACCTGAAGGAGACGCAGGTCTGAATCCAATTAGCAGCTCTCAATACTCACCAGGCATGTGTGGGTCTGTGTGTAGGCGTGTGTGAGGGTGTGTGTATGTGTGGGTGAGTGAGTGGGTCTGCGTGTGCATGTGCATGTGTGTGGGTCTGTGGGTGTGTGCGTGTGTGAGGGTGTGTGTATGTGTTGGTGTGCATTTTATGTGTGCTCATTTGTGTATGCGTGTGTGTGGAGAGGGCGGTGTGTGTGAGGGTGGTGGTGGTCGAGGAGGCAATGACACTTCCGGTGGAGCATTATTTCTGCCACACAAAACGGGTGGTGTTACACCATATCTCAAACATGTGGAAAGCAATGTGACGTCGAAACAATGAGTATCTCTATTTATACCCCTGGCAGTTGGTTCTATGGTAGTAAGTGAGTCACGTGACGTCACGGAGTAGTACGGTTACCTCAAAGTTGTTGTATTGCTCCGTAGCGAGCCCTAATATTTTTATTTCTTGGGAGTTTAGTTCGTGTACAGCTGTGAAGATATACATGGTGGTTGTGCGTTGAAGATGCGATAACAAGTTATATACAATTTTAGCAAGAGTGGGTCCTGTAAACTCCAAACAAATCAAGTCAGAACAGTGTGTAGTGACCGCTCACCTGCAAACGAATCAAGTCAAGACATCGTGTGTAGTCCCCGCGTGTGTTCACATACCACGAAACACATTACAGGTGGCTGTACATGCTCTGGCAACAAGCTAACAACAGCCTGTGGGAACAAGTTAACAACAGCATGTGGGAACAAGTTAACAACAGCATGTGGCAACAATCTAACAACAGCATGTGGCAACAATCTAACAACAGCCTGTGGCAACAAGCCAACAATACCGTGTGGCAACAAGCTAACACTAGCCTATGGCAACAATCTAATAACAGCATGTGGCAACAATCTAACAACAGCATGTGGCAACAATCTAACAATACCTTGTGGCAACAAGCTAACACCAGCCTATGGCAACAATCTAATAACAGCATGTGGCAACAATCTAACAACTGCATGTGGCAACAAGCTAACAACAGCATGTGGCAACACTCTAACAATAGCTTGTGGCAACAAGCTAACAAAAGCCTGTGGTAACAATCTAACAACAGCATGTGGCAACAAGCTAACAACATGTGGCAACAAGCTAACAGCATATGGCAACAAGCTAACAACAGCTTGTTGCAACAATCTAACAATAGCATGTAGCAACAAGCTAACAACAACATGTGACAACAAGCTAACAACAGCATGTGGCAAAAATCTAACAATTGCTTGTGGCAACAAGGTAACAACATTGTGTGACAACAAGCTAACAACAGCATGTGGCAACAAGCAAACGACAGCTTGTGGCAACAATCTAACAATTGTGTGTGGCAACAAGATAACAACAGCATGTGGCAACAAGATAACAACAGCATGTGGCAACAACATAACATCCTGCTAAGAACGGCCGGTGGCAACAAGCTAAGAACATCATGTGGCAACAATCTAACAACAGCCTGTGGCAACATGCTAACAGTAGCTTGTAGCAACAATCTAGCAATAGCATGTGGCAACAATCTAACAACAGCTGTGGCAAAAAGCTAACAGCAGCATCTGGCAACAAGCTAACAACAGCATATGGCAACAAGCTAACAACAGCTTCTAGTAACAACATATGACAACAAGCTAACAAAAACCTGTTACAACAATCTAACAACAGATTGTGGCAACAAGCTAACATGAGCCTGTGGCAACACACTAACAACAAATTTTCACAACAAGCGAACAACAGCATGTGGCAACAAACTACCAACAGATTTTGGCAACACGCTAACAACAGCATGTGGTAACAATCTAGCAACAACCTATGGTGGCAAGCTAACAACAGCATGTGGCAACAAGCTAACAACAGCATATGGCAACAAGCTAACACCATCCTGTGGCAACAAACTAACAACATATGTTGGCAACAAACTAAGAACAGCTCGTGGCAACAAACTAACAACAGCCTGTGGCAACAATATAACAACAGCCTGTGGAAACAAGCTAACAACAACATCTTACAACAAGCTAACAACAGCATGTGACAACAAGCTAATGACAACATGTGGCAACAATCTACCAACAACATGTGGAACAAGCTAACAACAGCTTGTGGCAATAAGCTAACATCAACAACATGTGGCAACTAGCTAACAACAGTATTTGGCAACAAGCTAACAAAGACAACCTGTAGCAACTAGGTAGCAACATGTCACAATGAGCTAACAACAACTTGTGGCAACAAGCTAACAATGACAACCTGTGGCAACAAACTAACAACAACATGTCACAACAAGAACCACACATGTGGAAGCAAGCTAAGAACAGTCTGTGGCAAGAACCTAACAACAACAAAATGTGGCAACAAACTAACAACAGCCTGTGGCAACAGGTTAACAACAGCCTGTGGCAACAATCTAACAAAAATGGTATCTGGCAACAGGCTAACAAAAACGATATGTGGCAACAAGCTAACAGCAGCCTGTGGCAATGGGCTAAAAACACAACATATGGCAACAAGCTAATGATAGCAACCTGAGACAAGAAGCTAACAACAACAACCTGTGGCAACAAGCTAACAAAAACAACCTATGGCAACAAGCTAACAAAAACAACATGTGGCAAAAAGCTAACAACAACCTGTTGCAACAATCTGACAACAACATGTTGTAACAAGCTAACAACAACCTGTGGCAACAAGCTAACAAAAACAACCTGTTGCAACAAGCTAACAACAACCTGTGGCAAAAAGCTGACAACACCATGTGGCAACACGTTAACAAAAATAACCTGTGGCGACAAGCTAACAACAACAAACTGTGGTAACAAGCTAACAACAACAACCTGTGCCAACAAGCTGACAACAACATGTGGCAACAAGCTAACAACGACAACCTGTGGCAACAAGCTAATAAATATAACCTATTACAACAAGCTAAAAAAACAACCCTGTTACAACAAGCTAACAACAACAACCTGTGGCAACAAGCTAACAAAACAGCCTATGGTAACAAGCAAAGCAAAACAACCTGTGGCAAAAAGCAAACAACAACAACCTATGACAACAAGCTAACAAAGACAACCTGTGGGAACAAGCTAACAAAAACAACCTGTGGCAAAAAGCTAACAACAACAACAACAACCTGTGGCAACAAACTAACAAAAACAACCTGTGGTAACAAGCTGACAACAACCTGTGGCAACAAGCTGACAACAACAACCTGTTACAACAAGCTCACAACACTAACCTGTTACAACAAGCTAACAACAACAACCTGTGGGAGCAAGCTGACAACAACATGCGGCAACAAGCTGACAACAACATGTGGCAACAAGCTAACAACAACCTGTGGCAACAAGCTGACAACAAGAACCTGTCGCAAGAAACTAACAAAACAACCTGTGGTAACAAGCTAACAACAGCAACATGTGGCAACAAGCTGACAACAACCTGTGGCAACAAGCTATCAACGATAACCTGTGGCAACAAGCTAACAAAAATAACCTGTTACAACAAGCTAACAAAAATAGCCTGTTACAACAAGCTAACAACAACAACCTGTGGTAAAAAGCTGACAACAACAACCTGTGGCAACAAGCCTACAACAACAACCTGTGGTAACAAGCTAACAACAACAATCTTTGCCAACAAGCTGACAACAACAACCTGTCACAACAAGCTAACAACAACAACAACCTGTGGCAACAAGCTAACAAAAATAACATGTTACGACAAGCTAACAACAACAACCTATGGTAACCTGTGCTAAAAAGCTAATGACAACAACCTGTGGCAACAAACTAACAAAAACAACCTGTGGAAACAAGCTAACAAAAATAACCTGTTAAAACTACCGAACAGAAATAACCTGTTACAACTACTGAACAGAAATAACCTGTTACAACAAGCTAACAAAAATAACCTGTTACGACAAGCTAACAACAACAACCTATGGTAACAAACTAACAAAAATAACCTGTGCTAAGAAGCTAATGACAACAACCTCTGGCAACAAACTAACAAATATAACCTCTGGCAACAGGCTAACAAAAACATATGGTAACAAGGTAACAAGCTAACAACAACCTATGATGTTGACATCTATTCACATGATGTTGACACTTGTTACTGTGATGTTGACATCTATTCACATGATGTTGACACTTGTTCCTGTAATGTTGACATTTATTCACATGATATTGACACTTGTTCCTGTGGTGTTGACATCTATTCACACAATGTAGACACTTGTTCCTGTGATGTTGACATATATTCACATGATATAGACACTTGTCCCTGTAATGTTGACAGCCATTCACATGATATTGACACTTGTTACTGTGATGTTGACATGTGTTCATGTCATGGTGCTGACTCCGGTTTATGTGATGTTAACATGTGTTCATGTGATGTTGTTGAGACTGTGATGGTACTGACTGTGAAGCTGACATTTGTTAACATGGTATGTTGATATATATTCACGTGGTGGTACTGACTCCTGTTTACATCATGTTGACATTTGCTTACATCAATGTTTGTAAGTCACTCGGTCAGGAATCAAACTTGTGAACTTTGGGAAGGGTGCGCTGTACCGATTCGGCCACCGCGTACGGTGTCTGTTCATGTGCCATTCTTGACACTTATTCACGCGATGTTGCTGGGACCTTGACACCTGTTCATCTAATGTGCTGCTTTTGTTTTTGTGGTGTTTTTGAGGTAAATTAATTGTTGAACTTTTAGTAAACCTGCTTTTCTTGAATCGGTCGGAAGTGAACCTCGGACCAATGAATCTTTACTAGTCCTCAGTAAGTGACGCTTCAAGCATCGTTAGCTAAGTCGTTAGTAAGTGGATCTCATAATATAGTTAGTGAATGTTTAGTAAGTAGATATCAAGGTAATGGTTAGTAACTATTTAGTACAGCCACTTTGCCAATATTGGCTCGCGAATCGTTAGTAAGCAGATACTTACGATATTCGTTACTGAATAGTTAGGGAGTCGACCTGAGTGTCTTGGACAATAAATCAGTTTAACATCAGTTTTAGCTTATGGTTCGTGTTTAGGTAGTATGTTGGTCTTGGGGATACAGGTCAGTGGACCCTTGGTAAGCTTTGTTTGTTTATTGTTGTTTGTTTGTTTACTGATTTGTTGGCCCTGCGCCAACGGTTCTACACTGCAGACAGTATGCATGACCTTTTTACTAAGGTAAAACAGGAAAACATTTTAGTCTTTTTGAGGGCAGCTGGACTGTACCACCTCATATAGTTTACTAAATAGATTCTATCAATTATTAATAAAACTTTTCTTTTTCTATGGGAATTTGTTTCCCTTGACCACAAATATATGATTGTGAGCTTTCTAATTTAATGAGTGTCTATTGGCACATAATTGATTGTCTGCTTTTACATGTAAAAGCGATGGTTTGAACAAAAAACAAACATTTCTCACCGTGAATATGGCTTATCCTGCGGACACGGCGTAAAACAACCACCAATCAATCTATCAATCAATCAATCGTTTATTGTTGTTTTACGTTCTAGAAACATCCAAGGTCATATCAGGACAGGCACCGACTTGTGACAGTGTGCACTCATGGCGACTTAATAGTGCTGCCCCACTGAGAAATCAGGCTGCCAGCACCATGACCAGATATCCCACTCAGTCACATTATCCTGACACTTAGCCAACCAGTCTCTGTCCTATCCTATTAATGCCGAGCGAATGGCTACGAAGTGACAATTATCAATTTTTAAGTCATTGGTTTGACTCGATCAGAGTTCGAACCCACAAACTTATGGGTTCGGATCCCCCGATCTCCCAAAACAGGGGACGGACGCTAAACTCATTCGGCCACCCCGTCTGGTCCCTTAGTTAGGAGTCCTTGAGGTATTTGTCAGTGTATTTTTTGTCAAGTGGTGGCAGCCTGTGAATGGTTAGTAAGCACACCTCGTGGGTGTTGTTACAAGCACGTTAGGTTCTGACGTTCAGGTTTCTAAGAAGGAACACACGGTATGCATGGCATTCCTGCCTACAAGTAACTACTACACAGACCAGTCAGGAGTGAGTATTGTACCGGCACCATTATTAAATGCCTGAATGGTGTTTATAATGCAGTCTCCATGGTGATAACCTGGTGGCCAACCTTGTACAACAAATCTGACATCAAACTAGTCAGTCCCAGATCACTGTCTTATTATTCTGGCGACTTGCTCAAATAAATTTAAACTTCGGTTAATTCTCAAAATGGCCGAAGTTTTGGAAGTTTAATCTGGACGCTGGATTCCTGGAGCCTCCAGAAAGGAGATCGACGTCAGTTATGCCAGGTTCGATACTTATACACAGACACTCGTGCCCTACACCGAGCAATAACTGTTTTATGTCTCCTTGGAAATAATCTGAACAATATTATCAATACAATACAGGACAGCACAAAGCCACTTCGCCATAAAACAACGAGCGATTTGAACTTGGGTCTGGGGCCCCTACAAACTGGAAACGGAGACAAATTACGTAGGTGTATGGTTATCCGGTCAACCTTACGTTAGGTGAAGGTATTTGGTGTCACACCTTAAGCCAGTGTGATCAAAATAAAAGTGTAGCTTCCAAGAATGAAACATTGCAAAATGTCCAAAGTCACACAATAATGCAGGCGGAATGGCTGGATAAGTTGAGTATCCCTTCCCCATGTCGCAGGTCGTCTTATTCAAACCGGGATCAACTTCAACCAATGACTTTAAAATGTATACTTGTCGCTACCTAGCTTGGTGCTCGACATGACTAGGATAGGGAGAGGAGCAATGGAATGAGTAAAATCAATTATTGTCTACGATTGAAATTTCCCCTGCTTAATCTGTTAATTAACAAAGGTAACTAAAGTAAAATAGATAGTTTTTCTAAATCAGAGGTACCAAGTCTCCCAATTTGGTGAAAAATCTCCCTAAAATATAGCAAAATAAGGTAAATCTCTTTTAATTTGTAATCGCTTTAGCTTTTTATTTTATTTGTGCACCTATTTTTTCGCCAAAATGCACCAGAATGCACCGCTATGTACCACTTTGCCCCACAATTTCTGGGAATGGCTGCATGTGATTTAGGGTGATCTCCCTGCTCACATTCTTATCTACTTGCCACCTTTGCTAATTTGACTGATTAACTAAATGACATTTTAGTATCCTTCACACCTGTATTTATTTACATATTTTGGCAAACCCTCCATGTAAACACTAATCTTGTACGAAATGGCCTTTCTGCTATTTTCAACCGTCTCCCGAGCAATCATGGTCATCGGTCTATGGTGGCGCCACCTAGTATGCTAACGCACCTTACATGGTTTCATTTCCGCCACGTGGCGCCACTGCGAACCACACTCTTCTACTGCAGGTGATTGACGGTAGGTGACGCCTTCTGTGAATACCATTAGGTGGCGCCTTGAGTGGAACCCGCTAGATGGCGCCTTCGAATGTTTGTCGTACAAAGCACACGATTTCTACAGAACCCTCCCCCCCACCCAAGTAGTACACAACAGCATTTAAATAATTTATTTAATGCAGCATTTTAAATCAGATTTCATTAAATGATAAAAGTTATACTTGACTGACACTCCCACTGTATGAATTGTACGATAGTGAAACTATTGAACATGTTGAATGACTCCCAAGTACAACCCAATACATAACTGACTGGATGTGTAGATCTTCTGTCTGGACACCTCCATTCATTAAACATTAAAAATATTAGCCACAAGTGGTAGATTACCTGGCAAGTGGGAGCGCGTGGGGACCTCTGAGTCATCGAGGCTGCTTGGCGAGCTTTAGAGTGTCAACGGACGTTCACCAGGCTGCTCGTGGTAGTTAAACATGGACAGTGTAGTCAATACCAAGGATTATAAATGTGGAGCATAGAAAAGGGCAAACACAATCGAAATAATATATAGAGATAACAAATTACACACCACATTCAGCCAATGAATGCAGACAGAAGGCAAGACTAACCCTCACTCGACTGGTCTGCTGCCTGCACTATACATCGAGGCACCAACCTACCAGTGGGGATAGTTGTTGGAGTTTTACATCTTGGCAACATCTAAGGTCATATCAGGATGGGTACCGACTTGTGACAGTGCACACTAATGGTTACTTTATAGTGCTGCCCCACTGGGAAATCAGGCCGCCGGCACCATGACCTAATATCCCACTTAGTCACATTATCCTGACACTGAGCTAACCAGTCCTTGCCCTATCCTATTAATGCCGAGCACCAGGCTAGGAGGCAACAAGTATAACTTTTATAAGTCATTGGTTTGACTCGACCGGGAACCGAACTCCCGATCTCCCACACGGCCACCGCCATATAATAACAGTAACACGGATGCTCGGCCGCATTGAGCACCCCATACTACTACAATACTCTTCCCCTTCATATCACCTGTGATGCAGTCGTACTAAACCAATAGTATCAACTTATTAACCAACACTAACCAATACTAAGGAAGAAAGGAAGGCAAGTCACACAGATAGAGAGTGAGAGTGTTGTGCTTTAATCAAATTAATGACACCAACACCTGCTCACCTACCAGTGACCCATCAGCCTAACCCCTCACCTTCTACTGTCCACACTATGTCTCATTATCAACTTAGCCTGTACACTGAAAGCAGTGCCTACAGCCCATGGGACAGGAGTCCTATGGCTGTGTATACACTCAATTTGAATAGGTGAATTTGGCTACCATCAGACAGAGTGTCTGGGGTTCCTGCTCAAGAGTAGGTCTGTCTCACTCAAGAGCCAGGAGTAGAGTCATCCCTCTCCAGAGTGTCTGGAGAAGTTTCTTGAATAATTAATTAGAATGAGACTTGTGTGGCCATGATAAGCCAAGGGGGGTCAGGTGACCGGATCTCCCACAGCCAGCCAATCAGACACTCCCCTACAGACTGGTCAGTGCAATGCCCTAATATGGGGGGTTGCCACCCAAAACCAGCCTGCATGGTGTGGCCATAAGGAATGTAGTATGGCTGGTGTGCTTGGCCCTGGGTCCGGTAGGGGCAGATAGTTGTATACAGTTACAATTAGATATATATATATATATACCAAAAATGTCCTTTTTCTCCAATTGCATTCTTTATGAATACATAGAGGAACATTTCATCAACCTTGAACTGCTTCATATATACGAACATCTCTTCATTAACTTTAGGCATCATGCATGAACTTATATCTCACATAGTTTATATCATGTCATCATAGGAGTGGGGGCACCATTGTTTTAGATTACATAACCTTCTCCCCACTCCAAGCCCAAGAATAATAATGCTCTCTGTCAATATATAATTCTCTACCGAAAATCCATATATTTTTACAGCCAGGTTTCTCACTGTCAAGCAGGGGTCAGTGTTACATTGTGGTGCAGGTCGAAGTGTAGTTGCTCCCGCCGTCCAACTGCTCCGTGGACAGCACTACTACTGCTACCGTAATAGTAGTAACTGTCAGATTGTTGGGTTATGGTAATCACAACATTCCTGAATAACCACCACTTTGATATATTCTTCACATACTTATCTTTCATAGCCCGCTACTTTTGGAGTGCAGGATTGATGGAAGCATGTAGATTAAGACACTTTAAAAGTAGAGTGAAAAAGATCCAATGGCCACCATTGTTGTATGGTGTCGTTCTCCCCTAGTTCAACAACTCCATGTTAATAGTAATAGAGAGAAAAAATGCCATAAAACCAGTACCACCAAAAGTTATTAACAGTGAACTCATACCAAAGCAGTTTTGGTTTGCAAAAATAGGGTCATCATTCAATGCTACTAATGGTCAATATTTGATTTAGCTTCAACCAAACTGCAGAAAGAAAGAAACCACCATATCCATCCCCAGCTATCAGATGCCAAGATGCCAATAAACTAGATCACGGTTCCGACTGCGCATGCGCTGAAAACGGCGTTGGGAGCAAAGCAAAGGCGTACGGCCATTGAGTTTGCCTATACGTGCAGTGAAAAGCGTCAGTTTTATTCAAAATTAATAGAAATCCAAAACCCTAACCTTATCAATTTAATATAATCTTTTTGTTAAAGATGTTTTCTGTATGTGTTCCAAGCGGTTTGTCTCTAGGTCGTGTGGTTTTATCAATATTTTACTTTTTCTGTATGGAGATTGCTCACTGCCATTGACAATGCATTGAGTACTCTGGCTATGGCTCTAACACTAGTCTGAGTGCCTAGATCTTTCTAAATCTAAATGCACATGGCATAAGATGTGCTGATTATATTGATGTAAATGCAATGCTGGATAAAAGATTAATATCTGAATTTATTATATATATTTTTTTAGTTGGTATTCTATGTTTCAAACAAGAGCTGAGATGAGCTGAAACTAGCACATTTCATAGCTGCACCCAGTGTATTAGCATGTGCCATGTGCTTTTGGGGGGGTTGTTTTGCTCTGACCCATCCCACAATGCACCGCGCCGCTGGAACCGTGATGTAGTATTGGTTATTGTGACTTAACTACTACAAAGTGCCAGGAGGGTGACCTCCACAGAAAGGAGTGAGATAATAAGTAGGTCACTTGGGGAGAATGAACCAGACGGGATGGCCGAATGAGTTGAGTGTAAGTTTCCCGTTTTGGTAGATCGTGGGATTCGAACCCACGGGTTCGAACACTGGTCGAGTCAAACCAATGACTTAGAATTCAGAACAGCGCTGGTTGTTGAAGACGATGATTTGGCTCGAGTTTGGACGGACGGAGGCGTGTGGATGTGAATTTAAACAGAGATGGAGAACATAATCACATTTGCAGCAAAAGATCAAGGGCCGTTGAGGTGGTCTGAAATGTTGCTATGTCGCAAATACCGAATAAAGAAACCGAACCAAAACCAATCGCATGATGGGGGAAGTTTAAAGTTGCATAGTCCGATGGCACTTGGCTCTTTTCATATATATTAGATCAAAATATGAGGTTGACAATTTTAAAGTACTACTCATTAGTCTGTAGTAACATTGATGATACATGACTAACTTTGGAGCAATTTGAACTGAAAGAACCCACAATAATTTCGACAAGCTTGCCAAAAATTCATGGAGCTATGACCCAGATCCCCATCTCATGATGGTCATGTGATGTCGGCTGCCCTACTAACTCTTGGAACCTGTCTAAGCTACACATGGCACTTAGAATCAGAGCATGGTTAATGAGGTCGCAAGATTGACCTAGTTTGTTAGTTGTCCCTGCTTAATTGTTTTCTCAAAATAGGTGGCCAAGGGGACGGCATAAAGAAATAACTGGTTAATCTTTATACATTGTCCCAAATCATTAGCTAAGTTGGAGATATATGATCAAATGTACGTAAGTGTTTTGATATTGCCAACATTGGTCGTAATGCGAAGCATTACGTTTGATGCGAGGGAAGGAGGAGACCCTCCCCCGCCGCTGTGGCGCTGCCTGCTCACCTCGGGCGAGCCCCGGCTCGCCCCCCCCCCCCCCCCCCCCCCCCCCCCCCCTCCCCCCCCCCCCCACCCCCCCCCCCCCCCCCCCCCCCCCCCCCCCCCACCCCCCCACCCCCCCCCCCCCCCCCCCCCCCCCCCCCCCCCCCCACCCACCCCCCCCCCCCCCCCCCCCCCCCCCCCCCCACCCCCCCCCCCCCCCCCCACCCCCCCCCCCCCCCCCCCCCCCCCACCCACCCCCCCCCCCACCACCCCCCAACCCCCCCACCACCCCCCCCCCCCCCCCACCCATTCTTCCACGACCCTCTTTGTTCTGGCGCTCACGCCTCGCCCGACGCCCGCTGCTCGCCACATCTCACCCTCCCCCGGGCCGTCAGCATTCGCACCTCACCCCCCCTCCCCCCTCCTTCCTCCCTTATAAGGCCGCCCGCCGGCTCTCCTCAGGCACTCACCCTCCTGCCGTCTTCCGCTATCCTTCACTTTTCCTTTTTGGCCTACGCCTCGGACCGCTGTCCCACACCAGCATCTACTACAAACATGCCACAAGGAAAAGGACGAGGACGGAAGGGGTCCCGGGCCGCCCCTCGGACCCCGGGGCCAGCTGCGCCGCCCGGGAGGGACGAGTCGCCCGCCTCGGTCTCGGTCTCCCCCCCGGCACCCTCGGACCGTTCCTCGGGCGCCGAGACCTCTTCAGTGCTGGAGGCTATCCAGCGGATGCAGCTAGAGCACCGACAGGCCAACGAGGAGCACCGCCAGGCCAACGCCGAGCACCGGCAGGCCACTGCCGACCTCCACGCCCGGATTGACCACCTCAGCGCCAACGGAACCCGGCCCGCGCCAGAGGCGCCCCCGCCGGCCGCATCGACGCCTCGGGCGCCTGCCACCTCCACGGCCCGACCCCCGCCGCCGCCGCAGGCGGCCCTCCCCGGAGCAACACACCCGGAGTACGGGAGGTACCGCCACCTCCTCCCGTCGCAGCCCGTCGCGTCGCTGGCCTACCAGGAGGAGGAGACCCGCCACAACCCCGCCTCCACGGCCGACGCCGTCAGGGATATCCTGGCATCCGCCGAGGCGCGGCACTCAACCAGACGCCAAGGTATCCCTTCAAATTATATTTTTCCTTCCGATCTGGTGAGGCGAGGTCCCGAGAAGAAGCCGGTGAAGAGGGGGGAGGCCTCCAAGGACGAATATGCCCTCGCCCTCCTCACCCTCATCGACCACCCGGACTTCCCCGCCCACTCCGCCCAGGGACTCCACCACCACATCCTTTCTATATGTCGCGATAACCTTGTGTATCCCTGGACGACCGTCCACCACTACTCGGAGGCGGTCTTCACCGCGATCGCGGACGGTACCCTCCCCCACGGTTGGCACGACCCAGTAGCGATAAACCTCCTGCGACTGGAGTCCCTCGCCATGCCCCCCCACTCCACCTCCACCCAACCCCGCCCCGCCGACCCTGCAAAGCCCCGCCCTCAGCCCCGCGCCCACACCGACACACGCGTGGCCTACAGTAGGGAGACCCACGGCCCACTCTGCTACCCATGGAACCGGGACCCCAACTCCTGCACCCACGCAGGCCCGGGGGAGGTCCACGGCCAAGGGGCCTCAAAAGTGCTTCACGCATGCGCATACTGCGCCAATGTGCGAAAGGTACTCACTAGGCACAGCGAGGACGCCTGTCTAGCAAAACGCGCCCGGGCAGCGGCTCCCGCCTCGCCGGATTTTTAGGGAGCCGGCACCTCCACCCCGGCACGGAGGCCCCAGACCGGCCCACCCACCCCACAAAAGCTGCCCACCACACTGCCACCAGCCCTCCGGACACCACCAACCACCCGCCCGAGGCGCGGCCTGCCCGCCGCCCCGGCGCCGCCGTACCCTCCGGCAACCACTCCCGCCTCGGGCCCCAGCGCCCCCTCGGCAAGGCTACCACCGCCACCCGGCCCCAGTGCCCCCTCAGTAAGGCCCCTACCGCCGCCCGGCGCCAGCCGCCCACCATCCTCGACCCAGACGTCCACCTCGACCCTGGCGACACCGCCTTCCTCTGCCCCCCCGACCCCCCTGACCCGACCCCCGACCCGCCCCCCGACCCCCCCCTTACCGCCCGCGATTTCTCTGCCCCCCTCGCCCACCCCCGCCGCACCTCCTCCCCCGAACCCCGCCCTCTCAAACACCCTCCCCCCCCCCGCCCTTCCCTTGACGAGCCCACCGTCGATGTCATCGACCCCGATCTCCAGGCCACCCTCCCCGCCGCCCCCTCCTGCGGCCCCACCCCCCACCACTACCGCCCCACCATCCTCGCCTCCTGGCCCCACCCCTCCGGCGAGGCGTGGGACCGCTACCCTACCTTCCTCCACACCTACACCGCCCTCCGGGAAGCGGGCCTCCCTAATTTTTTGGCCGCCCGCATCCCCCTCCCCTCAGGCCTCCACATCCCCGCATGGCGCTCCCGCCTCCACGACTACCCTGACAAGGCCGTCCTCGACCTCCTCGAGTTCGGTTTCCCCGCCAATTATTCCGCTCCGACCCTCCCTCGGCACTCATTTTCCAACCACCGTGAGCCCCCCGACTTCCTCCCTCACATCCAGGCCTTTGTCGAAACCGAGCTCGCCCTCGGCGCCCTCATCGGCCCTTTCCACGTCCCCCCTTTCTCCCCTTGGACCCAGGTCTCCCTGATGATGACCCGCCCCAAGTCCGACTCCAGCAAGAGGCGGGTCATCGTCGACCTGTCCTATCCCCGAGGCGCCAGCGTAAACTCGGGCATCCCCCGGCGCGAGTACCTCGGGGAACCCCACGCCTACACCCTCCCCTCCGTCGCCGACGTCGGCCGCCGCCTAGTGTCTGAGGGCACCGGGGCCTACGTCTGGTCGGCGGACATATCCCGGGCCTACCGTCAGCTTCGCGCCGACCCCCTCTCCTGCCCTCTCTTCGGGATATGCCTCAACGGGGGCACCTATATTGACCTCGCCCTCCCCTTCGGCTGCAGCTCCTCGGGCGCGGCCTGCGTCCGCGTCACCTCGGCGGTGGCCTGGATCCTCCGGCGCGAGGGGTTCCATACCCTCGTCTACGTCGACGACTTCATCGGCTGTGAGGGCTCCTACCTAAAGGCCTGCAAGGCCTTCGACGCCTTCCTCGCCCTCACCACAGCCCTCGGCCTCGACGTAGCACCCGGAAAATGTCACCCCCCCGCTGTCCGCCTCATCTGGCTAGGGTTTGCCCTCGACAGCGAGGCCATGACTATCCGGGTGGCCCCCGACAAGATCCAGGCCCTCGTCGACGACTGCGACGCCCGCGTCGCCCGCCCCACCCTCGGGAAGCAGGAATTGCAGAGTCTCCTCGGCCGCCTCAATCACGTGAGCAGCTGTGTGCTCCCTGGCCGCAAGTTCATGGCCCGGCTACTTGGGGCGCTCCGCGGCTGCTCCGGGGCCTCCACCCTCACCCTCTCCGACGACGCCCTCCGGGACCTGAGGTGGTTTGCCGCCTACGGCCGCATCTCCAACGGCCTCCACCTCCTCCGGGCTCCCGAGGGCCGTCCCTGGGTGATAGAGTGCGACTCCTGCCTCACCGGGGGCGGGGCCTTCTCTCCCACCCACTACTATGCCCGAGGGTACTCCGAGGCGTTCCGGGCGCGGTTCCCGACGATCCACGAGCTCGAGGCGGTCAACCTCGTCGTCGCCCTCCGCGCCCTCCTCCCGGACGACATCGCGGGGGCGACGGTGACGGTCAACACCGATAACATGGCCTCCGCCCTCGCGCTCGAGTCGGGACGCGCCCGAGACGCTACCCTCGGGACATGCGCCCGGGAGCTCTGGCTGATGGCGGCCACGGGCTCCTTCCACCTACACCTCGTCCATAAACCCGGGGCGGACCTCCTCCTCGCGGACGCCCTCAGCCGCGCCCACCTCCCGGGACCCTGGGACGCTACGGCCCGCGCCGAGGTGGCCCGCCTCGGCCTCCTTCCTGCCAACATCACCCATGACGCCTTCCCTTTCTTCCCCGGCCTTTAGGTTTCCCCGAGGAGGAAGTAGCTGCCGTCGCCCGTTTCCGCGCGGCCTCCCTCACCCCGGCGACCTGGAAAAACCGCCGTCGCCAGGCCGAGGAGTACGTCACCTACGCCGTGGCCCGAGGCGTCGATCCTCTCGCGCCCTCGCCCTTCGAGGTGGCCGCCTTCACCGCCGCCCTCTACCTCCGCGGGCTCTCCCCTGCCTCCATCAAGAACGCCGTCTCGGGGGCCCGCTCCTGGGTCGAGGGCGCCGGGGGCATCACCTCGGGCTTCGACGCCCGCCTCCCCAGGGATGTCTGCCGAGGCGGGGAACGATCCTCCGCCCACGTCCCCCGGCAGGCGCCGCCGCTGACGCCGCGCCATCTCGCCCTCATCATCAGCCACCTCTCCCGAGCGGGCCCCGCCTCCCTCGTTCCTCGGGCCGCACTCCTCCTCGGGTACTTCGGGATGCTACGGCAGTCCAACCTGCTGGCCCCGAGCCCCGAGGGGTGGGGCGGCCCCCACACCCTCACCCGGGACGACGTCCGCTCCGCGCCCGGCGGGCTGCGCCTCAGGATCCGCAGCTCCAAAACCATCTCGAGCCCCTCGGGCGCGGTCGCCCTCTTCATCCCGACCATCCCGGGCTCCGCCCTCTGCCCCGTGGCGGCCTGGTTCGGAGCCGTCGCCCTCTGCCCCGCCGCGCCGGACGCCCCGGCCTTCATCATGCCCTCGGGCCGGCCCCTCGACCCGCGCTCCCTCACCGCCTTGCTCCGGGGGGCCCTCGCCGCCCAAGGGGTGCCGGCGCCCGAGGCGTTCACCCTACATAGCCTCCGCTGAGGCGCCGCCCAGGCTTGCCAGCACGCCGGGGTCCCCATCAGTGACATCATGGAGCAGGGCACCTGGACCTCCGCGGCCGTGCACGCATACGTGCCCCGCCTCGCGCCCTCGGGCGCCCCTCGAGCCCTCTCCGCCGTTTTGGTGGAGGGCTCCTCGGCACCCCCTCACGCCCCTGACAATTAACTGAACCGGTCTTCCTTATTACCACTGTGCATTTATCCTCTATGTACCTACAATTACCACTGTCATACTTTGTTGCTTATATGTACCTAACATGTTCCGCTGAGGCGTATAATAAACACGCCTTCTTCCACCCCCGCCTTGCTTTCTTCCTTCTCGCGCATCGGTCATAATGCGAAGCATTACGTTTGATGCGAGGGAAGGAGGAGACCCTCCCCCGCCGCTGTGGCGCTGCCTGCTCACCTCGGGCGAGCCCCGGCTCGGCGCCCACGCCTCGCCCGACGCCCGCTGCTCGCCACATCTCACCCTCCCCCGGGCCGTCAGCATTCGCACCTCCCCCCCCCTCCCCCCTCCTTCCTCCCTTATAAGGCCGCCCGCCGGCTCTCCTCAGGCACTCACCTTCCTGCCGTCTTCCGCTATCCTTCACTTTTCTTCCGCCCACCCACCCTACACTCACTAAACTACTCACTCCCGAGGGTGGAGGGCTCCTCGGCACCCCCTCACGCCGCTGACAATTAACTGAACCGGACTTCCTTATTACCACTGTGCATTATCCTCTATGTACCTACATTTACCACTGTCATACTTTATTGCTTATATGTACCTAACATGTTCCGCTGAGGCGTATAATAAACACGCCTTCTTCCACCCCCGCCTTGCTTTCTTCCTTCTCGCGCATCATATTTCATCGGACCGTGCAACTTTAAATAATCTGAATAAACAAAAGACGTACGTTGTGCCTGTCACCTTTAAAAGTACACACACACAAACACACACACACACACACACACACACACCCACACATACACACACATATATATATTTGTATTATAATTAATTATAATAATATAAAATAACGGAGACCCTCAAGGTCTAATTGTATTTATTATTGTTTGCACTTATATATTCAGTTATTATGAGTCGCGCACCAACCTTGTCCGGCGCGCGCGATTGGGGCGCCACATGTAGAGCGCCCAAATGATTCACTGCTTGAGCAATTTTCATTGAGAGAGGACGTGTGGTTGTGGTTGGCAAGTCGGAGAGACAGGCATCATGTATTCTGACTTGTGCGGCACGTCGCACAAAACTGACAAGTGTAAGAAAAAGAAAGGTCGAAAAGGAAAGAAAGTGGTGTCGGCAAGAGTTACCAGAGCATCGACTCGACAGACAGAGATGACTCGAGAGAAAGTTTGCCTGAGTTATTGGACAAAATGTCGTCGCTCACATTAGCAGAACAGGAGACGTCTATTTTGAAGGAGATAAACGACATGGAGTTAGAAGAGAGAGTAGTGGAATTGCAAGAGAAGCGGGCGGTGATGAGAAGACGATGGCTTGAACGGCAGAACGCGGGGGGAGACGTGGCGGAAGAGAGGACGGCATCCGGGACGGAGCGGATGATGGCGGCCATGACAGATGAATGGCCGACGACAGGTGCAGCCAGTGCAGAAGTGGTGCCGGCTGGTGCCGGTAGCAACCTTCACTCGGGGTACGGGCAGCCGAAGCCTCGGCAGCGGTCACGTACGAGAAGGAGGCGTCGGACACCGTCGGATTCCAGAAGCAGAAGTAGCAGTAGTACGCGGCGTCTTCGAAGTAAGTGGAGCCTAAGAAGATTTGCGGTGTTAGGAAAGGAAGTAAGAAAGCTAAATTGCTATGAACTTCTCACAGCCTCGATACGTTGGTGTTTAGACATACAGGGGTTAACTGTTAAAGACTATCAGGCTTTCTTAGAACACATATGTTTCATGGCATCCAGAGCTAGACAGAATGACTTTCAGGACTCAACTCATGTTGAGTACGACAAGGACATAAGAAAGCTGGCAGAGGTTGAGGGGTTTGTGGCTTTTGCTAGCAGCAATACGGGTCTGTGCATGTTTCATTATGGCATGCACAATATGCGACCGAAAAAACAGTCAAGCAATGTGCGTAAATCTACAGCGTACACTAAAGAAGGCAAAACAGGTTGTTTCAGATGGAACAAGGAAGGTGGCTGTAGTAGAAGCGATGAAAATTGTAACTTTGGCCACTGGTGCCTAAAATGTGGCAGTAGGAGCCATAAGAAAACGAACTGTTCGAAAGACTGACGAGTTAAAACATGCGTCGAACATGTCGGTATGACTAACATTAATGTTGCATTGAATAACAGTTTGCCAAATGATAATGTTATAAATAGTGCTATTAATATTGGTAAGAGTACCATGTCTGTTATTGGGAGTGGCTGGGAGGATGAATTGCCTAGGTCACATATACATGGCGATATATGTGAGCAGGTGAATATATCTTTCACACACTCGGAGCAGCATAGCGCTGTCGATATGTTACAGAATAATCATGTAATTAATTGTTCATTGCCTATTACTAGTAATGTTACATGTGCGACGGCCGGGAAGCAATTAGTGGTGCCGCCTAATACAGGTCATAATGAGGGTAGCGTACAAGGTTTAAGTGCGGCTCATTTGGAACCAAGGTGTGTGAGCCAAGTTAACGAAGTAGGGTCTAGTGTTGGCAATGATATGGTAAATAATGTTGCAGGTGCTAGGGATACGCAGAGCGAAGCTCATGAATGCTAAACAAACCAGCGAGTAAGTAATAATGAAATGATTGGTGAAAATGTATCCTTCGAGAATAGCTAGGTCAGCAGAATATGGCATTGTTGGGTTAATAATGATAATGTTAGTACAGACGACATGTTTTACGTAGAGACAGTGAGAGAGGAATACAATTGCTGGAACTTCTAGTCCCTCAGGCAGAGCCAAGTATAATTAGGGTTACTATTGACTGTGTTTACGGTAATTGTAAGTGCACGCATTACATAGCAGGTAACCGAATGCAATTGAAACCGTGTCGGTTCATAAGTGAGCTATTCCTAAGAGGGGATACGGATCCCGATTGGGTATATATTCTTTGGGGAGTCGTTTTTGGCTTTCATGTTACAAATGTTGACTGTGAAGTGGAATACCAGCCTACTTTTTAAAAAGTCCGTAATGTTATATATAGAGATATTATAACTCAGAAACTACTATTGGAGTTAAGCCAAGACATGATATCTCTAACTGATAATACGCCTCAATGCGTACACAATATTTTTTGTATACCAAAGGAGGGTGGTGGAAGAGGTATAGTAGACTGCAGTATGCCGAAAGATAATTCAGTAAATAACCATGCAGAAAAAGTAGCATTACAATTTAATTATAACAGTGTTGATGATGTAGTAGAACAGATGAGTCAAGGGGACTACCTCTCGACAGTGGATCTGAAGGACGCATATCGCGCTATCCCTATTCACCTTATGGACAGGCCGAGGCAAGGGTTAATTTGGGATTTTGGGGATGAGCACGGGAAGGGTCCTGTGTACATGCTGGATAATAGGTTGTGCATGGAGCTATCTTCAAGTCCTTTCGTTTTTTCTAAAGTGTCTGATTTCATTGTGAGATGTGCTATTAGAGAGGGAGTAAAAAGAGTGGTAAATTACTTAGATGATTTTTGTGTAATTTGTTCTACATATGATGAGGCGGTAGTGTTTCAGAATAAATTAATCAGCTTATTGCGGCGGCTTGGTTTCTACTTAAGCTATAAGAAACTAATTAGTCCCAGTACAAAGATCCGTTTTCTTGGTATACTAATTGACTCAATTAGACTAGAGTTAACGCTCCCTGAAGATAAATTACGTAAGTTGAGTAGGTCATTAGAGTTAGTCCATGGGAAAAAGAAAGAAACCAGAAGGAACGTCGAGAAACTGGCCGGATTGTTGGCCCACTGCGCCAAGGTAGTGCGTGGTGGGCGGACGTTCTCTCGGCGAGTGTATGACTTGATTAATACGGTAGCACAGCCTTACTATAAAGTCAGATTAAATGCGGGGTTCAGAGAAGATGTTCAGTGGTGGATCCTATTTGCTAAGGAGTTTAATGGTACAACATTGATGTTAGGCAAATTTTCAACAGTAAAATCAACTTATAGTGATGCAAGTAAGTGGGGATATGGGGCAATGCACAATAACGATTGGTTGGTAGGTTGTTATGACAGGCAAGCTAGTAAGCGGTTGCAAGCGTTGGTAACCCACCACTATGACCAACCAGACGAGAGGGTGTTAGCGGCGCACATTAATGTACACGAAATGTGGGCGGTATACGCTGCAGTGGAGAGATGGGCACCTGGATGGCAGGGTGCTTCCATAGTAATGGTGACGGATAGCGTCACAGTGGAGTCGGCATTAACCACTGGCAGATCGAAGTGCAAATTAATTATGCACTATTTGAGAAGGCTGTTTTGGTTGTCTATAAAATATAATTTTGTCTTTACTGCTGTGTATATCAAAAGTGAATCTAATGTTATAACGGACGCGTTGAGCAGGCTCGACGACATGTGCATGCAAGATATCATATATGCTGCGGATCGTAATAAATGTTTATGTTGTATTAGCTTGTTCAAACAACCCTTTTCTTTACAGGAATCGGTATGCTAAAGGCAGAGCAGAAGGTGTTTCAACTTAAATGCTACGCTCCGAGCTCTGTGACTGCTAGGGCAGTCCAGGTGAATAAGTATCTAGCCTTTATAGAAGAGTTTTCGGAAACTCATGCTCCTGTCCCTTGTAATGCTATGCAAGTGGCATTATATGCTACTTGGTTGGCTAGGACTATGAAGTATTCCTCGATTATAAATTACTTGAGTGGGCTTAATTATTTTCTTAAGCAACACGGGGCTATTCAAATCGATTATTCGGACTTTGTAGTTTCTTCTACCCTTCGTGCTATTCATAGGGAATTGGGTGACACGCCTAAGCAAGCCATGCCTTTGTTGCCGAATATGCTACGATGTATTTTTTCTCAGTTGTCGGACAGTGCTGGGCATATTGCATGGCGGGCAGCCGTTCTATGCAGCTTTTGAGGTCTGTTAAGAAAATCGAATGTAACGTTGTCAAGCGCAATGCTGCATAGAGGTGACTTAAAATTTGTCCCGTGGGGAATGCTGTTAAAGATTCGTAAGTCAAAAACAATCCAATTTTGTGAGAGATCGGTAGACATTCCGATAGCTCAGTGCCCTGAGTTGCAGTTATGTGCAGTGCATTGGTCAGAGAGGCATTTTGTGGATCGGCCTGCCGCTATTCGGAGGTCGGGTAGGGCTCGATGTGGAATTATTGTCTTCTCATTCTCTGCGGAGGGGGGGATGCACATATTTGTCGATGTGTGGGGCCACGTTGGAGGAGATCCGAACCAGAGGGGACTGGGCAAGCAATGCAGTTTTTTAATATTTAAAAACTCCTTTGACTACACGGATCATGAATGACATGAGAGTGGCGGCCCGGTTGGCCAGTGATTAATAAGTGAGTTGGGTTGGAGACCTGGTAGGTTTTTGGCATATTTATGAGTCCTGCCAGAGAACTAATAAAATAGTACTCAGCCCAACTCTGGTTTACTTACCTTTATTGTCGTAGTGACCTTTATTTGTATTATAATTAATTATAATAATATAAAATAACGGAGACCCTCAAGGTCTAATTGTATTTATTATTGTTTGCACTTATATATTCAGTTATTATGAGTCATGCACCAACCTTGTCCGGCGCGCGCGATTGGGGCGCCACCTGTAGAGCGCCCAAATGATTCACTGCTTGAGCAATTTTCATTTTTTTAGGTGGGCATATTTATGAGTCCTGCCAGAGAACTAATAAAATAGTACTCAGTCCAACTCTGGTTTACTTACCTTTATTGTCGTAGTGACCTTTATATATATATATATATATATATATATATATATATATATATATATGCATATCTCTATCCTGCTGGCAACAATAAAGACAACAATGCATTCCTTGATTTGACGAGATCAACTAAAGATGCACGGGTATCGGGCCTGAATGTGAATATTTAGAGTTTACCTACATTTTTAAAACCAATTTTTCCCCCTGGTTGTTAGTTAATGTCTCCTTTCGATGAGGGGTCGATGGGGTCAGGTAGTGCTGACGGCCCACCTCAGTGAAATTACCTGGTTAGCTGATGCAGACCCGGAAGCATGCTGGTAAAAAAACATCTTTTGAACCTTTTCTTAAAGCTGCACAGTCTGAAAAAAGCATGTTCGAAACCAAAATCCTCATCTAGATTTGAATCTATGTATCCAACTTAGATACTGGTGCAACTATTAAAGCTGCATCCCAGCTAACACATAGCGTTAAGTAACGTCAGGCTAACATTAGTATTTGGTTATGGTACATTATAACATCACAGTAAAGTTATACTGACGTTATACCATGTATTGTAATGTTTTAACATCATAGTAATGTTATACTGACTTTATAACATGTATTGTAATGTTTTGGGGTATATTGTCACTGAGACAGAGGGTAGCCATCTTGGAAGAGACTGTAAAGACATATGAGATATAAAGTATACCCAAACCTAATCCAACTTAATCTAGTTGATATTGATGCGATCTTCACTACACATTTGGAAACGAGGATGGGATGATCTGGGCCAACCCTCTTATGACCATTTAATGGAAAACTAACCTGCATCTAATTAAGTGACATTCAAGAAAAGTAAGTAAACCAAATTACACATAAGGAAAGGCCACTGCAGGGCAACCAAAATCAAGGATCACAGCAAGTACACATTAAAAACATTGTTTAGCATTGTATACCTGGTACTCAGGGCAACATGGCTATGAATCTTCCATTATCGTTTATGAAAACATCACAATGACATTGAAAAACATCTTTAGAATGTTATAAAATAATGCTATGTAAAGTTTTTTGCTCCATACAAAATAACATTTATATGAAGTTTTTTAATAACATTATTCTGACATTCTATAGCATTATTATGACGTCACTATGTGCACTATTAATTTATAGGAAGATAGACCAATTCGTTAAGCTACCATCTACATCTAAAGATTTATGAAATTGATATATTTGATTTTCCGAAAATTTGTCTTTATATGTTCAATCAAAATCCATTATTATCTATATTTTTGGATATAATATTGATGTAAATAATATCTATTAGTTTCACTGAATGGTTATTGTAATACTGTGCCAAATTTGAGGAAGATTGTAACTCAAGAGACTATAATCATTTCATGAGTTGTTCAGTGTTATTATCTTTATACAACATTTTTATTTCGTCATAAAAGGGTTCTTGAATGTTATAAAAGAACGTCCTATTGACGTTGAAAAACATTGTACTAATGTTAAACGAAAACGTCATAGTGATGTTAAAAAACGTCACTATACCGTTATAAAATAATGTTATACAACATTATTTACTCCATACAAAATCATTTTTATATGACATTTTTTTTTATAACATCATTGAAACATTCAATAACGTTATACTGACGTCAGTATGACGTTTTTTTTGTTAGCTGGGATTAGTCCGACAAAAGCATCAACATTTCGAAACTAAAACAATTATCTAGAATTGATTTGACATATTTAACTTAGATACTGGGGCACTTATTAAATATTTCTTCCAGCATAAGCCCCAGTCACACATAGCCGGACGAGGCCCGGAATTTGAGCCGGACCACCCACGGACCAACGGCCCGGACTGTCCCGGACTGCCCCGGATAAAATCACTGTTTTTGTCGATTTTTGCCTTGCAGTCACACATTCCCGGACGAGCCCCGGACGAGCCCCGGACCAAAGGCCGGACCGCCCCAGACCACCCCTGGACTGCCCCCAGAATGGCCCCGGACCAGGCCGGACGAGCCCAGACTGGCCCCTGACTAACCCGGATGAGGCCGGGTCACCCCCGGACTGGCCCGGATCACCCCCGGACTGGCCCGGACCACCCCCGAACCACCCCCGGACTATCCCGGATAACCCCCGGACTACTCCCGGACTGCCATGAGTATATAAGAGCGCGTGGATCTGCAGAGCTCACTTCCAAATCCAGCAGCACTGAGCACACATCTACACCATGAAACCTACAGGAAAGAAAATAGCCTCCAAAAGGATAGCCATGAAGCAGCCTGCAGGACACAAGGTCGCCACAAAAGTATGGGGGAAGCCTGCACCATCACCCTCAACTTCCGGATTGTCTTCCGACGAGGAATCTGTCTGGGACATGTCGCCACCTCCTCATCCTGTGATGCCACCTCCTCGTCCTGTGACGCCACCTACTACAACAGTGCCGTTGTCACAAGGCACTGCGACAGTGCGCCGGAAGAAGGTGGCAGCTCTTCAGCTGACAAGTGAGCAGCACTTGGACATGTCGGAGTGGCTACGGACGCACGACTACATCTATGTGAAGGGACGTGGCGACTACAAGAACACCACATTAAAGAGACGTGTGTGGGAGGAGAAGGCCAAGGAGATGGGCATGGACGACCCCAAACCACTCATCACATGGTATGAGTCCATACGCACAAAGGTGGGGAAATTGAGTGACATGAAGTCAGGTGCCGCAGCCAGGGAGTTGTCTGAGCGCGAGTTGTACATACAGGAAAACTTCTCATTCCTGCGAACGCATATCGTGCGGCAGCCATCCAGATCGGGGGTGACGCTGCAGTCCCGGTTGCAACCCGTCCACGCAATCTCCATCGATGTGGACGATGAAAGTGTCGCGCCACTTGACCAGGCTCCACCACCGTCGAGTGTCCCACCCACACCAGCAACACAACCCCCAACTCCACGCCTGGCAGCCAAGGGGAAGGGCGGCGCCCGAACACCCACCATCAACACCGACCTCGACCAGTTGAAGTTCCAAGTGCAGGACCAGCAACTGGAGGCTGGCATCATCCAAGGCCACCTGAGGGGGTTGATGCAACCGCCCAAAGTGTCGCCGGCGATGCAGTGGGGAACGTGGCTGGGGGCCGTAGCCGAAGACATTGACGAGTCGCTTCTCGGGGAATTCTACTCTGAGAGTTTTGCCTTGGCGATGCGGTTACGCTCCCAGTCACTACAGCTGGCCCGCGAGAAGGAGCCACACCGTCCACAACCACGTCGTCCGGACCCTCATCCAGTAGCCCCGTTGCCCGCTTTCCCCGTCCAGGCGGTGGGATTACCACCGGCCCCCTGTGAAGGGGAATGGACGAGTCCCTGACCGGGCCCTTCCAGCGCCACTGCACGCCCATCCAGCACCCCAGGAAGTGGGGTGAACATTACTGGTCTGTCGGATCTCAGCTTTACCACACTAATGGCTGGGATGGGACAAGACCCGGAAAACCCGGAAAACCCTCTGTGAACATTGTGAACATTAACCCTCTGTGAACATTGTGAACATTGTGAAATGAACAGTTTTTAAATACTATTTATTATGGACGTATAATGGATGAGTGAATGTGATAATGACAAGAGTACTGATTTTGTACATTATATATACTATTATGACTAGTTGAAAATAAATATATAAATATACATACATCATTAACTACCTTGTGTTTGTTACAATCTGTATGCTATATCCATTTAGTTGATAGTCACTTTTAATAAATTAAGTAATAACTATTTAACAAATAATTTACAAATAAATTTCCCCCCTTTTCCCTCCCCAAAAAACACCTTTTCGATAAATAGCACATTAAAAAAGTTAAGCTCTTATAGCAACAATATAGAAGAACAGATCATTAAATAAGTTAAGCTCTTATACCAACAATATTGGAGAAAAGATCATTAAATTCAGTATTAAGACCCCTTTTTGATAAATAGCACATTAACTAAGTTAAGCTCTTACACCAACAATAAAGTACAAGAAAAGAAACCATTATTGAGTTTAAGATTTTGGTATTAACTGTAGCATAAAAATTAGAAAAGCATAGACTAAAAAGCAATAATACAGAAATGTTTTTTTTATTACTGTCACATTTTATTAGGTGCTTACACATGCTTTTCTGCTCAAGGGGGAACCTCCCCCTGAATGTATTGGGTGTCAGTCCCCGCTGACACTCAAACACATTTGACTAAGTTGCGTTGATTTTTTGGCCCTGCACCAATGGTTCTACACTGCAGACAGTATGCATGACCTTTTTACTAAGGTAAAACAGGAAAACATTTTAGCCTTTTTGAGGGCAGCTAGACTGTACCACCTCATATAGTTTACTAAATAGATTCTATCAATTATTAATAAAACTTTTCTTTTTCTATGGGAATTTGTTTCCCTTGACCACAAATATATGATTGTGAGCTTTCTAATTTAATGAGTGTCTATTGGCACGTAATTGATTGTCTGCTTTTACAGGTAAAAGCGATGGTTTGAACAAAAAACAAACATTTCTCGCCGTGAATATGGCCTATGCTGCCGATACAGTGTAAAGCAACCACCAATCAATCATTTTATTAGGAGCTATTTCATTTTAATAAGATTATTAGAAAAGCTAAGATTATTAGAAAAGCTAATATAAGCTAAAGATTATTAGAAAGCTGTTATAGCTACACAACAAAAACAACAAATAACAAACAAATTAAATTAAGTTAAGATATTTTTATTATTACTGAGGTTTCTTTTGATTTCACATTCACAGACATAACAATAGCACATTAAATACAATTCTCATGGCACATTTGGTAATACTAATAGTTCACACTTCACAATAGTTCATATCAGAGCATCTTGCCAAGGCACCGCTCCAGCCTAGGACACGGAATAGGCACTGAGATATTGTCTCTGGTATTTCGCTGCGAGTGTCCGTCTGTTCCCATGGACGCCGTCGATGTCGGCTAGAGGATTGTTGAGTCTCCAGGCTCCAGGAACGATGTTGTGATTGCTGTCCTCCTGGTCCATCTCTGCATTGTGACGAGCTGCGTACCGCATCCGTGTCAGATTATGTAGGCAGACACAAGCCAACACTATCGACACAACTGTTGCTGGCTTCTGTCGCATTGTTGTTAGGAGGCACTTGTACCGGTGAGCTAGAATCCCGAATGCATTTTCCACGATGCGGCGTGCCCTGGAGAGTCGGTAGTTGAACAGTCTTTCCGGGATTGTTAGATGATGTTTGGAGAACGGTTTCATCAACCACGTTCTCAGCGCGAACGCATCATCAGCAACTATGAAGAAAGGCATGTCACGCTCATCATGCGGTAGTGGTTTGGCACCTGGAATACCAAGTCGTCCTTCTTCAATGTACTTTTTCAGTTCAGAATGTTTGAAGATTTGAGCGTCGCCTGCAGAGCCATTATTCCCAACGTCGACCCAGGAGAATTTGTAGTCACCATCGACTAGAGCCATCAATATGACCGAGTGGAATCCCTTGTAGTTGTACTACTCCGACCCTCCATGGGCTGGGCATTGGATGGGGATATGTTTCCCATCAAGGGCTCCCAGGCAATGGTGAAACTGCCATCTTGTGGAGAACTGCTCAGCGATACCTCTCCATTGCTCTTCTGTAGTTGGAGCTTGAATCACCTCCTCAGCATACTCTGCAATTATAGCTTCACACACCTCACGAATGGCAAGCGAGATGGTGTTGTGTGGAACTCGGAAACCGTACATCAGAGAATGATAGTTGTCACCAGAGGCTAGGTAGCGGAGAGTGAACGACAGTTTCAATCCCGGTGTTAGCGCCTTTCTGTACCATGTGTCCTTTTTCTTGATTCTTGGAACGATGCGAAGGAGAATCTCCTCGAACATAGCTGGATCCATGCGTAGAAAGTTTCTGTACGCTCGCACATCTTCGATACGTAACTCTTGCATAAGATTTGCAAACTGCCCGAACTGCATTCTCCTCTCCAACCAAGGTCGAACCCACACACTTCTTCTCACTTTTCTTGTACGTCTTCTCTATAACTTGCAACATAATCATGTTGTTAACATTCTGTTGTTGATGTAGCTGCAATTGCCAGTTCACCAGCTGAAGATGATTCATGCGCTGCCGCAAGCAGTAATCCATGATGTGCACCCTTTGAGAGTCAGGCAGCAAGTGATGCGTGAAGTGCTTTTGCGCCCGGTTATATATATACTAAATGCCCGTCCGGGAGTTGTCCGGGAGTGTTCCGGGACTGCTCCAGGAGTGGTCCAGGGTGAACCAGGGTGATCCGGGGTGATCCGGGGTAAGTTTGGTCTAACGGGGGCTGTCCGGGAGTGGTCCATGGCTACACCGGGGATAGTCCGGGACAGTCTGGGGATGGTCCAGGGATAGGCGGGGTCAAACCGTGGCTCAAAATGACCACGGACCACCCCCGGACAGGCCCAGACCACCCCCGGAATAGCTGGACCACCCCTGGACCACCCCCAGACCACCCCCGGACCAGGCCGGACCAGGCCGGACCAGGCCGGACCAGGCCGGATTGAGCCCAGATCGCAAAATCCCCCAGACCACCCCGGATGTTTTAAACATTTTAAAACATCCGGGGCCGAGGCCGGACGGCGCTGGATGAGCCACGGATCGGGCCGGATCGGGGGTGTCGGCATGGACGAGCCACGGATGAGCCACGGATCACCCCGGATCACCCCGGATGGTGGTCCGTGGCTCGCCCGGCCTCTGATCCGGGTAAGTGTGACTGGGGCTTTAGAAGGACATAGACGGGGTGGCCGGATGAGTTAGAGCGTCCGTCTCCCGTGCTGGTAGATCGTGGGGTCGTGGGTTCGAGTCCCGGTCGAGTCAAACCAATGACTTTAAAATTGATACTTGTCGCTTCCTAGCCAGGCGCTCGGCATTATTAGGATAGGGCAAGGACTGGTGTGCTCAGTGTCAGGATAATGTGACTGAGTGGGATACCAGGTCATGGTGCCGGCGGCCTGGTTTCCCAGTGGGACAGCACTATAAAGTCGCCATGAGTGCGCACTGTCACAAGTCGGTACCCGTCCTGATATGACCTTAGATGTTGCTAGGACGTAAAACAACAACAAACAAACAAACAAACAAACAGAAGGACATAGTGGGTCAATTTAATATAACCTGTAACTGCAGAACCCTATAGTGCGAGTTTTGACATGTTTCCCCCACTGACTGCAGCAATTTCCTAGTTTTTTTGTCGGATTATTCAAATATAAGATCTTAGCATGGTTGGAGACCAGACGGGATGACCTAATGAGTTGAGCGTCTGTCTCCCGCTTTGGTAGATCGTGGGATTCAAACCCACGGGCATTATTTGGATAGGGCAAGGACTGGTTTGGCTCAATGTCAGGATAATGTGACTGAGTGGGATATCAGGTCATGGTGCTGGCCGCCTGGTCTCACAGTGGGGCAGCACTATAAAGTTGCCATGAGTGCGCACTGGCATAAGTCAGCACCCGTCCTGATATGACTTTAGGTGTTCCCAGGACGAAAAACTCCAACAACCAACCAACCGCATGGTTGGACCGTATCTAGCAGTCGGGGCTGGATGTGGGCCTGATGTTCGTTCAGGCGGAACGGCAGGAGGTCATCCTGATAGCGGCGTGCAGGTACGGGAAACCAGCCGAGGGAAGACACTGTCAGAACGACGCTGGCTCACACTGTGGTCACGTGTCCGGACGTGGGCTGACACTGACTGACACTGACACTGGGAGGCGCGGTCTGGGGACGGCCACGCGCAGTCGCAACATCTCACGTTATCGCACGACCCTATGCATTGTGAAGCACCTTTTTATGGTATATCGTAGTATCTCATGGTACCAGGCAACTCACGGAGACTTAGCCCTTTACATCACCGTATCTCACAGCATCTTGAGGCATCTCATGGTATCTCACAGGATCACACATCACCTCACAGAGGCTTATCCCTATATATCACAGTATTTCACAGCATCTTCAGGTATCTTGTAGCATATTGATGTATCTTGACGTATCTCGCAGTATCACAGAGCAATTCACAGAGACTTGGCACTATTCATTACGGTATCTCACAGCATCTTGATGGATCTCATGGTATCTCACAGTATCATACATCAAGTCACGGAGCCTTAGCCCTGTGCATCACGGTATCTCACAGAATCTTCAGGTATTTTGTGGTATCTCACAGTATATCACATCTACTCACAGAGACGTAGACCTATAGACCACAATATCTCACAGCATCTTGTGGTGTCTCGAGGCATCTCAACATATCTCATGGTATCGTGTAGTATCATAGGGCAACACACAGAGACTTAACCCTATACATGACAGTATCTCACAGCATCTTGTGGTGCCTTGCAGCATATTGATGTATCTCGCAGTATCTCAGGGCAACACATGGAGACTTAGCCCTATACATGACAGTATCTGACAGCATCTTGTGGTGCCTTCCATCATATTGACGTATCTCGCAGTATCACAGGGCAACACCCGGAGACTTAACCCTATACATGACAGTATCTCACAGCATCTTGTGGTGCCTTGCAGCATATTGACATATCTCGCAGTATCTCAGGGCAACACATGGAGACTTAGCCCTATAAATGACAGTATCTGACAGCATCTTGTGGTGCCTTCCAGCATATTGCCATATCTCGCAGTATCACAGGGCAACACCCGGAGACTTAACCCTATACATGACAGTATCTCACAGCATCTTGTGGTGCCTTCCAGCATATTGACATATCTCGCAGTATCTCAGGGCAACACATGGAGACTTAGCCCTATACATGACAGTATCTGACAGCATCTTGTGGTGCCTTCCAGCATATTGATGTATCTCGCAGTGTCACAGGGCAACACATGGAGACTTAACCCTATACATGACAGTATCTGACAGCATCTTGTGGTGCCTTCCAGCATATTGCCATATCTCGCAGTATCACAGGGCAACACACGGAGACTTGGCCATAAGTATCATGGTATCTCACAGCATCTTCAGCTATCTCATGGTATCTGAGAGTATCACACTTGAACTCACACAGACCTAGCCCTATACATCACGGTATCTCACTGGTTTCACTGAATTTCTCAGCATCTTGAGGTATCTCAGTGTATCTAACAATATCACACGTCAACTCACAGAGACTTTGCACTACATCTCACATCTAGCGCCATCTCACGGCATTTTGCGGAACCCACCTGAGATAGAGCAGTTGCTAAGGCGACATGGCGTGCAAACAGAGGCTCGTGCTGCTGCTGGGGTTAATGAGTGCAGTCGTTGGGCAACTTGCGGTTGACCGACTTCACGATGCAACGGTGAGTAGAAACCAGAGTGCCTTGCAATACGTGACGTCACTTCCGAGTTGGTTAGTTCACTGATGGTTCCCAGGTCATGACCACTGGCGCCTGGTCCTGGCCGTCAGGTAGTAGCGGGTAGTAACAAAATACACAGTACCAGTCGGTACTGTACTGAAGCTCGAAATAAGTACCTAACGTTGAAATAGAGTTTGATTCTTCATCAAAAGCTACCACGCTGATCCGACAATATTGGTGGTTCTGAAAGGAGTAGTGACACTGTTGAAAGTGTTTTTTTTTGTTCTGTGTTTCTTGTTCTAAATTTGTATTCCAGTTGAATAATATCCTTTTTCAGCGTCAAGGCGCTGGTCTTCTGGCCTTAACAATTGTGGTGCATATGAACTATTTATGGATGAGATGATGAGATGGTATGAACAATCAATAGTTACTGTAGTATTTTGTTTTGTGGAACCATGTGAAGTGCATACACACTGCTAACCCTCTGTGTGCCCATAAAGGAGGCCAGGAGACAAGGCTGATGAGCCTTGTGAGAAGCTCAGAAATGACAAAGTAGTGAGGTGCTCGTTATCAGAACCGCAAATGTACATTGAACCAAAGCGAGCAATGTGCAATGTGCATCAACAACAAGCACAGTACACACATTAATGAGGTACACACTACTGTGTGGCCTCCGGATAATGCGATCATTGGGGTCCATCAAATGTCCTCGCGAAAAAAGCGGGGGTCGTGCTCAATCGGGGTTAAGTTCACTGAATTACCTTTGAATTAAAGAATGCCGGGCTCAACTACTCATCGTGGTATATCTGAATGTCCGTAAAGCCGGGATGCATACAATCGGGGGTACACAGGTATAGGCAGGAATCTCACGACCCTTTGTAAAGCTAAGCAGTTTACAGGTACGGACAAAGCTAACCTCATTGCAGATACAGACATTGTCATTGTGTGTTCTAAGAACGTCTGTCCTCACAGGCGTGACTGGCCAATCAATGAAGCGTTGTGAGGTCACATGACTGACTCACTTCTGTCATAAATGCGCATCAAGAAAAAAAACCCTCATAAACTCTCTAAATCCTGATTGCTCCTTCATACCCCAAATATGTCCTACCCCATCTCATGGCTTACAAAATTGATACCTGTCGCTTCCTAGCCTGGCACTTGGCATTATTAAGATAGGGCAAGGACTGATTGGCTCGGTGTCAGGATAATGTGACTGAGTGGGATATCGGATCATAGTGCTGGCATCCTGGTCTTCCAGTGGGGTAGCACTATAAAGTTTGCTGTGAGTGCACACTATCACAAGTTGGTACCCATCCTGATATGACCATAGATGTTGCCAGGACCTAAAACTCCAACAACAAACCAACGTATCCCATCTCAATGCTACTGCTGAAGAACAATAGCTTTGTTTGATCTCTGTTGATTTACTTGATCTCTGCAGGGGACGGGTTTATCCACACCCGGATCCCTTCTATGGTGTCACATTAAGGGTTGTCTCTGGCCAATGCTGTACTGTTATATATGCGTAATATATGCAAACACCGCAAACCAAGCAACCATCTACAGTAGTACATGTCTTCGAAGGACTGCTCTGTATACAGACCATTGTCGTCTTGACACAGCGTGTATCCTTTCATTGGAGGGACTGTTAAATAAGACAAAAACGGCTTGTCCCTTGAAAACTGTTCACACATGATAGAGTTCTCTGATTACAGGGGTCTCTGAAGACAGGTTCTACTGTACTGACACCCCCCCCCCCACACAATATCTCTGTAATTAGGAGTTGATTTCTGCCCTAACTCATCCCATCCCTAACTAGTCCAAATACACCATTGTTGTGAGGTCTTGAAGAATAAAAAAGCCATTATTTTACTAGAATAAATTGGTATAAGTAGGGTTGCCAACATTGGAACATGAAAAACCAGAAGATCTTAACCAATGTTATTTTGGAGGCGTTAATGGCTTTGCACCATATGTGTGAAGCCAAATGGCGAGCAGGGGGAAGGTCTGAGGATACTCACCCAGAAAAAAATAAGATCTTAGATGCTCTGTGATGGATTTTGGACACATCTGTGATAGATTTCTTTGCTATAATAAATAGGTATCTACATTATTTTCTGCTACAAATAATTCTGGCTAGATCTATATATATTGTTATTTTGCAATGCTGACTGAGACAAGAAGACAGCAATAATCTGTAAGGTTTATATGAAATTACTATATTAATGGCATTGTATGGCGTAAGGTGATGGCGGGACATATCGTACACCTTACTTTGAAACCATAAGGGTTGGCAGCTCTGTATAAGTAAAACATTCTACATGACCATACATGTTGTTGGTTTAGGCTTAATATAACCACACATAAGTGAAGGCTTCCCTCATCAGTTAACCGTTAAGGCCCGGTCACATACACGTTAGTGGACGTAGGTGAACGTAGGGGAGGTTAACGTAGTTGCACGTAATTGAACGTACCGGCATCCGTGCCGTAGCGTATTTATCCGTACCGTAACGTATTTATCCGTACAGAAACGTATTTATCTGTACCAAAACCTGCCATACCTTAACGTATTTCAACATAGTTTAACGTACTTCCACCACGTTTGACCCATGTTAGCCTCCACTACGTTCACCTACGTTCAACTACGTCCACAAACGTGTATGTGACCGGGCTTTAGATAGCACCTGTCACATGTGTTACCGACATGGTATTTGTTTATTGGTGTTTTATGTCCAAGCAACATCTATGGTCATATCAAGACATGGACCGACTTCTAACAGTGCACACTCATGGTAACTTTATAGTGATGCCCCACTGGGAGATCAGGCCGCCTGTCCCATGACCTGATAGATATCCCACCCAGTCACATTACCATGATACTGAACAAACCAGTCTTGTGCTATCCTATTAATGCCGAGCGCCAGGCTAGGTAGTGACAAGTATCAATTTTGTAAGTCATTGATTTGACTCGGCTAGGATTGAAACTCCTTACCTTCTGTATTTGAAGCCTGCGCTCTACCGATTCGGCCACCGCGTCAGGTCTTAACGACATGAAGCAGTTATTGCTCGCTATGGAGTTTGAGGCCTGACGAACTCTGATGGCATCTTAATAGTGCTGTCTTAGGCTGTCTATCCATAAACTGTTCCCTTGTGGCGTGTTGCCTTGTTCCATGTTCGCGTGTGACCTTGTAATGTGCACCACAGAAAATGAACTTGTATTTTGCTTAGTGGCTGTTCTCACAGGTTGGACTCAGGGGCCGTATGGCCTTGTGCACGGCACATGTGACGTACTGACTGGGAACACAGAAAATGAACCTATATTTTGCTTAGTGGCTGTTCTCACAGGTTGGACTCAGGGGCCGTATGGCCTTGTGCACGGCACATGTGACGTACTGACTGGGAACACAGAAAATGAACCTATATTTTGCTTAGTGGCTGTTCTCACAGGTTGGACTCAGGGACCGTATGGCCTTGTGCACGGCACATGTGACGTACTGACTGGGAACACAGAAAATGAACCTATATTTTGCTTAGTGGCTGTTCTCACAGGTTGGACTCAGTGACCGTATGGCCTTGTGCACGGCACATGTGACGTACTGACTGGGAACACAGAAAATGAACCTATATTTTGCTTAGTGGCTGTTCTCACAGGTTGGACTCAGTGACCGTATGGCCTTGTGCACGGCACATGTGACATACTGACTGGGAACATAGAGAATGAACATGTTCAGTGTCTGTGTGGCGTGTCATATAATGGCCCTACTGAGAGAAGCTTCTGCATGACTCGGTCCCCCACATTATCCTGACACTGAGCTCTATCCCAGTATTGCCGAGCGCCAGGCGATGTAGCGACAAGTATCAGAGTATCATCCTGAAGGTCTTTATTTTTATTCGGCCGAGAATCGGGGGGTGGGTTCGTTGTGGTTTAAAAAAAAAAATACTTGGCGGGTGATTATATTTGGTTAATAGACTTCGATAGTGTCAATGCATTTAGGTCAGATTCCTTTTGATATATTGGTTTATGATCCAGTTCTTTATTTTCAAAGGTTCGTAGACTCGCCAGCGTGTATTGAAACTGTCCGGCCGTAGATTGTTGGACGCTGGTAATGCGAGCGTCCTGACTTATGTTACGTTCTAGCTGCACTGTTTGATGATAGCAGCTATTGTTTTAAAGTCAAAGCAGTGACCTGGATTTGATCCTACACGCGTTGAGTTGTATGGCTTCCACAAGGGGTGATCGTCCAGGCGAGCAACCAATGTTACATTAAATTAAAACTCATCCTTATACAAAATACATTGTTGCAAAAAATCGGCAATTGAAATCTTTACTTAGAATTACATATGTCCCTGTACGCATACATATATGTAAGCATTTCACATACATATATACATAAGTATGGCATACACATATCCAACTTAGATACTGGTGTACTCCTTAAACATGTATTGTTGGATAGAAGGAACACTGAGTCAGTACAGAACCTACTACTGCTGAGGCTAACATTTTAGCTTGCATGCCAACATTAATGTAATATTTTTGATTTCAAATATTTGTAAAGTTGACCATTAAGTTCTTTCAATCTAAAGAAAATTAGATTATGATGATCAACTTATTTTATTATGTAAAATATATAGTAGAAACTGGAAAGCCTCGGACTGTGCAGCATTAATTAGTGAAGTGGTGCAACTCAGTTTTCAGCTAAATACTCCTGCTCTGCAGACATCGTATGTAGTCATGAAAAATAATGTCAGTAAAACTATTGGGTGATAAGTTGATGCTGTCCTCATTCACATTTGCTGGTCTTATTTATTTCCTTCAACCCCGACTGCACTAAGAGCACTACTTTTCCAGACACCCGCCCCCCCCCCCCAAATAGTATACATCAACATTTTATGACAGGTCCAGTTGAGTGCCCACCTCGTATTTTGGTAGGTCATGGAATTCGAACCCCTCGGTTCGAAGGCTAGTCAAATCAAACCAATAACTTTAAAATGTATACTTGTCGCTACATAGCCTGGCATTTGGCATTGCTAGAATATGGTAAGAAAGGAGCAGTGGAATGAACAAGACGAACTGTCCACAATTGAACATTCCTCAACTTAATAAACTAATGCACAATGACCGGAGGCGGTGGCCGAATCGGTAGAACGCAGGTTTCTCATGCGGAAGGTCAGGAGTTAAAAACCCAGCGGAGTCAAAGCCAATTGTAAAGTCTATGGCTCGAATCTGTGGTTGTGTAGGCAGGCTATAGTGAAATCAATACAGACAAAGAGAAAGGAAGAGTTTAAAGTGTGAAAGAAGAGAGGGAGTCAAGCCCTTTGGTTTATTATTTATATGGCACATGGATTCAGTGTAGAGTATCACCCCACCCTATTCTCCCAATGAGAAACAAGCATTCTTAGCTCTACCAATAGGGATCCAGCTTCCTGGTCCCCATGGTTACCAGTGATCTGGCGACCACCACCAAGCTGTGTGGCTCCCCTGGCCACCACTTGCCTTGAGCCTGAATGTGGTGATCCTACCTAGCAGAGGGGAGAGTGGGTAGGCTCTGAGTGCCCCTTATGCACCTGTCACACCTTACCAGACTGAGTACCGGACACCACCAAACAAAGAATTGTCTAGTCCGGTGCTCTACGGTACACAAAATGTATCGAAATGGAGTGTAATTGGGTCAATTGCCTCTGGACAACCGCACAAGTACTGTACATGTACCGTACATGTACCGGACAAGAACCGGACAAGAACCGGACAAGAACCGGATGAGAACCGGACACGTAACGGATGGGTACCGGACATGTACCAGACAAAACAGACAAATTGGACACCAATGGATGGGTACCGGACATGTACGGATGGGTACCGGATGGGTACTAGACATGTACCGGACAAACCAGACACCAACCGGACACCTCAGTCCGGCAGTGTCCGGTAGACGTTTTGTGCATGTTCAAAACTTGTACCGGACACTGCCGGACACCACCGGACACCACCAGATGGGTACTGGACATGTACCGGACATTGCTGTACAGTACTGGACAGTGTCTGGTTCTCGTCCGGTTCCCCAGTCCGGTAAGGTCTGACTGGGCCTTTACACACAGCCCTGCCAGCACCACTGTCTATTTACATCTCACTCAGGCACCACCAGCACCTACATATACATGCACTTGGTCACGTATACCCGATCTATAATAGAACATTTTCATTTCCCCACCAATGCATTAAATCGGAATATTTTACACAATGACTAACAAAATGTATGCTCCTCGCTTCCTAGCCTGGTGCTCAGTACTAATCCGATAGGGCAAGGACGGTTAGCTCAGTATCAGGCTTATGTGACTGAGTGGGAAATTGGATCATGGCGCCAGTGGCCATGTCTCCCAGTGAAGCAGCACTATAAAATCACCATGAGCGTGCATTGTCACAAGTGGGAACCTGTCCTGGTATGACCATAGATGTTTCCAGGATGTAAAACCCCAATCAAGCAAACTAACTAATGTACAAACAAACAAAATCGAACCTTACTGATAACCGCCGTCACCCCGGTCGTACGCCGTGTAGGACCGTGGAAATGTTGACAACTTTGGACGGCCCCTAACACTGAATCGACAAGACAATGTTGGCCTACTCATGTTAGTTTTACATCGCCGTCCCCCACCACTCATAGGGCGTAATCGATTAATCGACTCGGGTCACCCAAGCCACCTTTTGGCGCATGCGCACATGCTGCAGACTCGGGTCGAATAATCGAATACGCTTCTCCCCGCTCGTGGTGAAAAAAATGGTGGCCCTTTTATTAGTTTTTTTAATAGCCGATATATTTACAGCAAATTAGGATTTAAATTGTTTTATGATAGCACAGTTTCATTAATCTATGTTATTACCAACAAAAAATATGTATGACTGGTACTGGTGGCTGCAAATGTGACATCATCGCTCCTAGCCACCCCAGCCAAGAGGTGGGTTACTGGGGTCGGGTTCTTTTGCACACGGCACGTGTATTTATCGACTCCACTTGCGGTGTTCTATTTCAAATTCTGGCGACTCGGGTGACCCGAGTCGCCCGGGTCGTGTTAATCGATTACGGCCATAGTGACCAATCTACTAGATGTGTGAACACTGGTGAAGATCGCTGTCCAAAATAGGTAAATACCAGCAATGCTGCTGGGTCAAGGTCACTATCATTGCAAGTCTATAGCTCAAAGAACCCAGGAGGGAAAATATTTACCATCAGTCCAAGAACCAGTTACTGCAACCACTGTTACAGTGTCGCATTTGTATTCATATATTACAAATAGAACTCTTGAAATAAAAATAATAAAAATGTGTTATTTGCGAAAAATGACCCAAATTCGAAGGTGGGCTGTAACAGATTCATCTTGATCCTTTTCGGTATACAATGTTCCACATTGCATTGGGTCAGGGGAGGGGCTCTCCTAAGTACACACTAATCAAGTACCTCAGGAACTAAACAGAGGGCGCTGTGACGCAAGATAGACCGTTGGTGTAGGATCGTACAGCACTTGCATAGTGAGAAGTTTGGTATATATAAACATGGATGGGTAGGGCAGGCAGGGTGCGGTGTGGTGGGTGGTGGGTGGTTCGGCAATGCTTAACGCAGACACAGCACGGAGGAAGTAGATACACAATCATGATACATAAGTAAGATAAATAAGAGACTGTCACCAATGGTGGCGCCATCTAGCGTATGTGGTGAACACAAGTACGCAGTGGAGTACACATACCCAAAATGCATATCAGCACCACCTATCGACTAGCTGTAATTACGGAACCCCATCACAGTCACCAGTGCCGGAAAGGTGAGACAATACTGCTGACACTGAGTTGATTGCTGCTGGTACCAGTGCTTAGCTAGTTACAAGCTGGCAATTTTCTTGTCACCAATATGTGCATGGAACACAAAGGAATGTTGGCAGAAGCCGGCATCGGTTTCTTAATGCATGCCTCTAACCAAGAAGATGACGCCATCTATAGCTCGGCTCAACCTGTCAGTGGTCACATGACTTCTGTCCTGCTCAGAATAGGTAACCCCGATATTATGTAACTACCATAATCTTGAGTCTGAAGTAAAGAATTGAATTGAATTGGGGTCTTGTTTACATTGTTTTGAATTAATTTTTGTTTACTACATTGGTTGATATGATTAAGCAGGGGACATTTGAATCTGTGACAGTCGTATTCCTCATTCCACGACCGGACGCGGTAGCTGAATCGGTGGAGCCCAGGCTGCCTGTCTGGAAGGTTGGGAGTTCGGATCCCAGCTGAGTCAAACCAATGACTTATAAAATCGATACATGTCGCTACCTACCCTGGTGCTCAACATTAATAAGATATGGCAAGGACTGGTTAGCACAGTATCCGGATAATGTGACTGTGTGGGATATCGGGACATGGTGCTGGCGGCCTGATCTCCCAGTGGGGCAGCACTATAAAGTCACCATGAGCGTGTACTGTCATAAGTTGGTACCCTTCCTGATATGACCTTAGATGTTGATAAGATGTAAAACAACAATAAACATTCTCATTCCACTGTTGCTTGCTCTATCCTGTTCATGTCGAGTGCCAGATAGTGACAGCTATTGACATTTCATGTCATTGGTTTGAGCCTACTCGGTGTGTAGGCTATGTGAAAGGGTGTGAGTTCATTGTTGAGTGTCGTTACTACAGGGACACCTGGAATGCACACTTATCATTAACACATGGAACTAATGCTACACTATCCAATGGTTGCTTGGTTCTTGAAGTTTTATGTCCTGGCGACATCTAAGGTCATATCAGTGTAAAATATTCCAATACTCAGTGGGGGTCGAATGCAAATGTTCTATTACTGATCGGTGTACATGACCAGGTGCACATATATATATATATATATTTATATATATATATATATATATATATATATATATATATATATGGGTTGGTGGTGCCTGAGTTGGATGTAAATAGACATAGTGGTGCTGGCAGGTCTGGGTGTGATTGCACTCAGGGCCTAGCCCTTCTGCTGGGGTAGAGCTCACCACACTCAAAAGGTTAAGGTTGGTGGTGACCATGGCCCATACAGCTACTGGTGGTGGGCAGACCACTGGTATCCATGGAGACCAGGAATGCTGGATCCCTATTGGTAGGGCCAAGAATGCTACAATGAACCCATGTAACTATATTATAAGCAAACAACCAGGGGCCTGGACACTCTTCTCTCCTGTTATTCGTTGCTCTCTTTCTTTCTCTTTGTCTGTATTGTTTTCCTCATAAGCTACGTACACAGCCACAGATCAGCCACAGATCGAGCATTATATTCTACATCAGGGCAGGTGCCGACTTGTGACAACTTTATAGTACTGCCCCACTGGGAAATCAAGCCACCAGCACCATGGCCTGATATTCCACTAAGTCACATTATCTGACACTAAGCCAACCAGTACTTGACATATCCTAATAATGCTGAGCACCAGGCTAGGAAGCGACAAGTATACATTTTATGAGTCATTGGTTTGACTCGACCGGGAACCGAACTCCCGATCTCCCGATCTCCCGCACGCGAGGCCCGCGCTCTACCGATTCGGCCACCGCGTCCAGTCCACTATACAATGTGTTGCTATCCTTTCTGTGTGGAAAATGACCGAAACTCACTACAACTTTGAGAACACTACACTGTCCTGTTATCGGAGCGACAATAACATGAATCTAAGCTTGTACATTGTCATTGAAACATAGTCCGCACACGGAAGGGGTCCGCCGATCACATGGGTCCCTGAAGACAGGTACGACTGTATTATATAACCCTTATTGTTGGGAGACCTTGACGTGGTTTTCAACTGAGTAACATCGCTGTGTGACCTTTGTGAAATGTGGATCTGAGTTGTGTCGATGGGTTTTTACGGCGGGGAGAGTAAATACTTAAAATAGTTCTCTGCGGTTGAGTGCTGCCGGTGTCCGGCTGGGGGTCCCGGGTGGACGCTGCGGGATATTTGTGACCGTGCTTGTATAGACGGGATCACCGTTCCGACTGCGCATGCACTGAAAACGGCTTTGGCAGCAAAGCAAATGCGTTCTGCCATTGAGTTTGCTGATATGCGTATGGAAAAACTCTGATTTTATTCAAAATTAATAGAAACACATAAGTTGGCATAAACATGTATGCACACATGCAATATAATGATCTGGTGAATATATCTAAGACAAAACTAGCCATAGTTAAACATTTTGAGCTAAGAAAGATACAATTCCACAGAAAATAATCAGTCACTTTAAAGCTGATATCCACATTACCATTATTAATTCTTGTTCTAAATATTAAACTGCCAAATGGTCAGCAGACACTTGTTTCAGAGAAATATATAACCAATATCTGATTGACCCTACTCATTTTCTAGTTCTACATATGTCATTAACTATAGGATATAAATAAAAACATGAATAAAATAAGTAAAACTGACTGGCTATGGCTCTAACACTAGTTGGAGTGCCCAGATTTGTCTAAATCTAAATGCACATGGCATAAGATGTGTTAATTATATGGATGTAAATGCAATGCTGGATAAAAGATTAATATCTTAATTTCTTATATAATTTTTTATTTGGTATTCTATGTTTCAAACAAGAGCTGAGATGAGCTGAAACTAACATATTTCATAGCTGCACCCAGTGTATTAGCATGTGCCATGTGCTTCTTGCGGGTTTGTTTTTCTTCCACGCATCCCACAATGGACCATGCCGCTGGAATGTCGATGTAGTCTATTAGTAAACAATGACCACGTCACTTCCGGGTCAGTGCAGGTCAACTTCTGCGTGCCGCCGTTAATCTTATCCTCGGCAGGTTTTTAGATGGGAAGAGTGGTGTGAAAGCACAACGTTTGAACACTTTGACTTCTGGATACTGAATGCTTTATTCCTTGTCCAGGGGTCTAGACCTCCGGCACACTTAGTCATGTGACGTCATCTCATTTGCATATATTACAGACATGTCTAGACGTCTAGACGTCTATTACGCATATATCACAGGTGGCAGGGACACTCCAGTTACTCCAGCAGAAAAAGTGTCGGCAGGTTGGGTAAATGAAATTACATGAATTATTAATCTAAGAAGCAAAATATATTCTTCACACGCCTATCTATATTCACCCACTTTTGAATGAACAATTGATCAAATAATGTAAATTAATAGACTTTAAAGTCGCCTGGTATACCTCACCCAGAAACGAACAAATCCAGCATCAAAAGCACTCCAAACATACCTTTACTTAGTTTTTTCAGTTCATGCAACTGAACATGTGGGAGGAGAGTATTGAGGTCTGTATTGACATCATAGGTGGTATTCCCTCATCACATGACCTAGAGGGGTTCCCAACACACAGGGGAATCCATGGCAACCACCAAGATGGCAGCCACAGAAAGCTCTCAATTCAACCTTTAAAGTCTATTAATCTACATGATTTAATAAATTATTCACACAAAAACCTGCTGGTTTTGAGAAATGAACATCTGAACTTTATATTTAGCATTTTAGATTGCAAATTCTAACATTTGTCTACATGGTTGTCTAAAAGCCTTGTCAGTGCTGCTGGACTAACAGGAGCAACCAATTTCAGCACTCTCCCCCCCCTTATACAGTTGCATAAACTGAAAACCTGCAAAGGTATGCTTGGACAGCATTTGTCGGAGTACGGTACGAGTCTCAGCAGCCTATACCGGGTCCGTTTAAAATATGAATCAAGTGCATGATTGTGAGGCCGCCATCTTTTTTCTTTTTTTCTGTTCAAATTTTTATTCCAGTTGAATAACATCTTTTTTCAGCACCGAAGCACTGGTCTTCCGGCCTTAAAAATTATAGTGCATATGAACTATTTATGGATGAGATGATGCGATGGTATGAACAATATAGACAGTAGTAGGTTAAAATGAGGCATTACAAATATAGTGGGGATCTTATTTTGCACATGTAGACTGGAGAATAGCCATTTACCTTTAGACTATATCAGTGATTTGATGATCATACCTGTGAGGAGACATTAATATAATGGGCATGACTTGCTGATACAGGTAGTCATGGATTTTGGATTATGCAAATAATGGTTGCACAACTCATTTAAATTGTCTTGGGTCAACTATAGCTTTGTCAGTAGTATATGTTTGATTGGTTTAGTCAGGTGTTATAGGCTGTATCTTGTATGTTTGCATTCTGTGCCATTTGACAAACTCTACTCCAATATAATTCAATACTACACATTGGAACCACGACCTCCACAGCTAATTCCTATTTGAAACAGTTTTCTGTGCAAAAACTGTTTTAGTAGGAATCCAGAAATTTACTGTGGAAATGGTGATTCCAGCACGCAGTGTTTATCTATATGGGCGTAGATTTGAACAATTGGAAGAGAATACAAAAAACCAAGATGGGGGCCACAGTAAGCTTTCGATTTTACTTTTAATGTTACTTCACAGGGATGTTTATGTGGGATGTGGGTGCTTATGTGGGGTGTGGGTGGGTGCTTATGTGTGGGTGGGTGCTTAGGTGGGGTATGGGTGCTTATGTAGGGTGTCGGTGGGAGGGTTATGGGTGTGTGTGAGGTCGCACTAACAAGCAAGGTCACCAGCTGAGAAAACCAACAAGTAGGCCTACTTACCGTAAAAGAATATTTTAAAGGCCAATAAGAAACAGTTAGGAGCTTAAAAAGGTGACTTGAATGACTTCAGTTGGAGCACTATTGCATAAAGATGTGGGGGTTGGCAGGGGAGGAGCTTCGCGGCTTTTGTGAGGAGACTTTTGTGCAAGTTTGAGTGTGTGTAGGTGTGAGGATGTGAGTTGGTGTGTGCAAGTGTTAGTTTGGATGTTGGGGTATGTATGTTTTGGTGTGTGTAGGTTTGGGTGGGCGTATGTGTAGTGATAAGTGTATACTAATACATTGTTTTATGCTGCAGCACCATCATTGTATATTAATATGTGGTGCAGACGCCGCAGCACTATCAGCATATACTACTAATAAATGCTTCAAACGCCACAGCATGATCAGCAAATACTACTAATATGTACTTCAAATGCGCAGCACTATCAGCATATACCAATATGTATGAAACCTGACTTCCGGGAATTTTCCGCGATTCCCTGATAATGCTAAACCTATCAGAGAATATCAGCATTATCGCTTTTTTCCCCAGAGACCACTTTCATCCCTGCATATGTAAACTGGTCGGCTTTATTCGTGACCTTATTCCACTATGTTGGGAAGCCTGACTTTCCTTTAATCAGCATATTTCACCATGCATCATCTATGCCAATTTGGATTTCCACCACTGTGTATAACTTACAGCGTCATCAAAGGCCAGTTGCTCTCATACCATCTCTCTCTGGTGTGGGAGGTTAAAAATCCCTTGGGTTGGTAAAAGTGTAGGCTCGGGCTTTCTATCAACCAACTGTCTGTGAAAACAAGACTATTCAGATTTATCCATGATAGGCAGTATAAATCTTCAAGACAAAAAAAAGAGAATATTTTGATCAGCATATTTTCAGTAACAACTTTTCCACTTGAAGTGTTTTCTCGTGTGCGACACACAATTTTGGATTTCAGAAGTAATGCATTGGACATTATCCAAAAGCACATGCTTCCCATGCGGAAGGCCCAAAGTTTGAATCTCAGCCAAGTCAAAGCAATGACTTATACAATTATTAATGCTTGTTGCTAACTAGCCTGGCACTCACCATTAATAGGAAAGGACAATAGCTGGTTAGCACAGTATTAGGAAAATGTGACTGTGTGGGATATTGGGTCACTGGGGGGGTCAAGTCTCCCAGTGGGGTAGCACTACTGTAGAAAGTCACTATGAGTGTGCACTGTCACGATTCAGTACCCATCCGAATGACCTTAGATGTTGTAAGGACGTAAAATAACAAACAAAATGTAATCCAAAACCACAATACCCAAAACAAAACTATAGAAAAACACTATGGAAATACCAAATGTAATCGCACATGTTAGAAAGGCAGAATCTTCCATTCACTGTCAGCTTAATATGTACATTATTGTGTAGCAAATGTTCCTTAGCACATTTGATATCTGAATTTAGATCTAGAAACGTCTAGATTTAGATTTGGAAAAAGCATCGCTTCGATAGACAATTTTTCTGAATTTATTCATGTTTTCATTATTTATCATGGTTCATAAAAAGTACAGAATGGGTTAGGTGCAGCAGTTATTGCGTATTATTTTATTAGAATTAGATATCTCTAGAATTGCTACTTTAGTTGGTGCCTGTTTTCATATTTCTGCTTAATAACTTATGGCAAAATCACACATTTATGATCGGTGTTTTCTTCTTTTGCTGATGCTTTATTATTCCTGGATATTCGTTGCATGCATAATAATGTGCATTCACTGTCTTAGCAATAATTTCGTCAATTGTTTTGGTTGGGAAAGGCTCTCTCTTGATAGCTTTGTTTAATTTTGTGGGATCCAGACAGATTCTGATTTTGTTGGGTTCTTTTACAATTGTAATTGAATTTATCCACTCGGTGGGTTCATCCTGCTCAACAATAACACCCAATTTTACCATGCGTTTCAGTTTGTCATGCACCTTATCTTGGCATATGGGATCCTCCTCGGCGGGTCGACAACAGGTTGTACAGCATTATCAATGTGAATGACAACAGCATTAGCCTTAATTAAACCTAAGCCCTGGAAAACATCACTGGCAACAGTTTCAGGGTGATACACGCCTGTTTGCCGAGAATGGGCTGACAGTCCCACACAATCTGGAATACAATGTCTCTCCCATCGATTTCGACCGATGCACGCCATCGGGAGTTATCCGGTGTCCCGAAGATGTTATGAGCGAACATCTGGTATTCATCAGATGCGTCGACCTCAATCTGTCAAAAATGTTCCTCGGGAGGACGTTTGCCTCCAATCCGGTGTCAAGCTTGAACTTGACCGGATGTCCATTGACTCTGATTGTCAAATACCACAGATCGATGTCCCGATCAGTGCTGTTTCCGAGCACACCGCCAAACAGATCTGTCGCCAGCACATTGACTTCCACCGGATCTCGGTTCAACTCCACATTGTGAGGATTGGGTTCTTTCACGGCCAACTCATCGATCCAGCCCAGTAAGCTCCAGCAAACATTCCCGAAATGACCGATCTTCTTACACACGATGCATGCTTTGCCTTTCACCGGACAGAAACCAAGCCGGTGTTCGTAGCTGCAGTTTCTGCAGTTGATTTTGAACTTGACGGCCCCGGCTGTGCGGCTCAACTTCCAAGATGGTGGCCTTGTTGCAGACCTGGGAACCACCGGTGCACCGGTGCGCGGAACTGCATACTTGTTCAGGTAGCCGATTTCCTTTGTTTTCACACCAATTATTTTCCCTCCAGTTGGTCAGCACTGAATTCACTGAATTCACACATGTTTATGCATTTTTCAAGTGTGATATAGGCGGTCTGAAGCATTTTGTTTCTTAATGTCATGTTTTTTACGCCGGCGACCAGACAATTGCGTAACAGCGAATGCTCGATGGGCCCATATTCACAGTCTTTGACTCTGTCCCTGAGGGCTGTGACATATGTAGAAATGTTTTCACTGGCCTGGTTGTGCGAATTGAAATGATACCGGATTATTATCAAATTGGATTTACCGGTACAATATGTCTTGAACGCCTCTGTGAGTGGGCCGAAATTGTCTTGGTCGTTGAGCGTGATGGCCAAATTTGCAAAAACTTTCTGTGCTTCTTCGCCGGCAATGTGCAGAAAAATACAACATTGTATCTTTTCTGTCTTGCAGCTGTGGCATATATGTTATATGCACTGCTCCATGTTTTCCAGTTGGATCTCGCGTTGTTATTCAGTATTAACTGGCCCGGCAGCCTGAGGCCCAGCAGCATGTTCGCAGGCGGCATTGTCCTTATCTGACGCCATGTAAAAGTACAACATCTGAACGCTTTGACTTCTGGTTAACAAATGCTTTATTCACCATCCAGGGGTCGAACTGCCGGCACCCACACATCTACTACATTATCTCATTAGCATAATCATTTGTTCTCTCTGCATGCCTGGATACCTTCTATGCATATATTACAATTCCCTATCCTAATTAATGCTAAGTGCCAAGCTAGGAAGAGACAAGTATAAATTTTGTATGTCATTGGTTTGACTCGACTGGGAATTGAACTCCTGATCAGGTTGGAGAGCTTACCTCGTTTGGGTTACGATGGTCATTGGATGTCCGATTCAATTACCAAGGTCGAATTGTATATAAGATTAATATAGTGAAATCACATATATGCCTGTGGCACAATGAGTTTAGGCTAGTTTTACTATTGGAACATATCACAGGAAAGGAAAAAAAAAATGTTAATCCATGATTAATGCCAGGATATTTAGTTAGGGAACTAATTTGTGAAACAACATTTAAATATTAGTGATTAATGGTTATGGACCAGGTTCTCTGTGTTAGTTACTGTGTTGGTATAACCAAACAACCACATCACAATAGGGGTACCTCCAGTCAGCCATGGGTGTATATGTAGGTCAGTGGCAAACCCTAGGTGACTGCCCACCCACACACACCCACACACACACCCTTTACACCCCTTCACATGCAGTGACCAGCTTACTGGGGGTTGGGGGTTAGTTAAGAGAGGGAAAACTCTGAGCATGTCAGATTAGGTTTATTAGCTGTATTAGTATATATATTTGATCAATTATTATTATTGTCATTATTATTAGCATTATTATTATTGTCATTATTATAATAATTATATATGTCATCCTTATTAATGTCAATATTAATGACATAATTTTCATTATCTTTGTGACCTGGCGTGGTGGTCGAATCGGTAGAGCACAGGCCTCGTGTGCGGAAGATCGGGAGTTCGCGAGTTCGGTTCCCGGTCGAGTCAAACCAATGACTTAAAAATTGCTACTTGTCGCTTCCTAGCCGGGTGCTCGGCATTATTAGGATAGAGCAAGGGCTAGTTAGCTCGGTGTCTGGATAATGTGACCAACCACACAGAGGGGAGAGGGGGTAGGCTTGTTTGTTTCTTCTTTTACATCCTACAACATCTAAGGTCATATCAGAACGGGTACCGACTTGTGACAGTGCGCACTCATGGCGACTTTATAGTGCTGCCTCACTGGGAGACTAGGCCACCAGCACCATGACCTGATACCCAACTAAGTCACATTATCCTGACACTAAGCCAACCAGTCCTTGCCCTATCCTAATAATGATGAGCATCTGGCGAGGAAGCGGCAAGTATCAATTTTTACGTCATTGGTTTGACTCAACCAGGGTTTGAACCCATGAACCCAAGGGTTCGGATCACCCGATTTTCCAAAACAGGAGACGGACGCTCAACTCATCAGCCACCCCGCCTGGTAGGACACACCATAGCTTTTTAAATGTGATAAAGGATTTAACACTAAGGCCGTAATCGATTAACACGACCCAAGCGACTCGGGTCACCCGATTCGTCAGAATTTCAAATAGAACACTGCGAGTGGAGTCGACAAATACACGTGCTGTGTGCAAAACAACCCGACCCCAGTAACCCACCTCTTGGCTAGGGTGGCTAGGAGTGATGACGTCACATTTGCGCTGGAACCATCCTGCAGGATAACAGCAACCGGTACCAGTCATACATATTTTTTGTTGGTAATAACATAGATTAATGAAATGGAAATATCACTAAACTATGCCATCATAAAACAATTTAAATACTATTTTGCTGTAATTATATTGGCTATTAAAAAACAAAAAAAAGGGCCACCGTTTTTTTCACCCCAAGCGTGGAGAAGCCTATTTGATTATTCGACCCGAGTCTGCAGGATGTGCGCATGCGCCAAAAAGTGGTTCGGGTGACCCGAGTCGATTAATCTATTACGCCACACCTGTTTATATACAGATGAACCTCGATCCAATGGACTAATAGGGGGGAGCAGTTGTCCGTTGCAGCGGTTAAAGCCGTTTGTCCATTGCAGCGACGAAATTGCTTTATCTATAGGTGCCATAGTGATAATGTGGAAAACAGAGTCGGTACCCATCCTAATATGACCTTAGATGTTGCTAGGATGTAAAGTAGTGGTCCAATGGACACTGATGCAATGGATTCCGGATCCAACAGACACAATCCGGGAGTTTTAAACGTTTGGACCAGATATTCACTCTAGCGGATCTAGCGGATTGTGTCCGTTAGATCCGGAATCCGTTGCATCGGTGTCCATTGGATCGAGGTTCATCTGTACATATGCATATATATGTGTATGCATACATGCGCACATATGTGTATATGTACAGTAAAACCTCCCTAACCGACCACCTCCACAGATCGACCCCTCCCCTTTATTTGGGTCCCAACAGTACCATTGTAACCATATTCGAACTTCCTAAACCGACCACCTCCGTAAATCGACCACTTAAAGTCGGTCCCAAGGCCGGTCGAGTTAGAGAGTATATATGTATGCCAATGATAATGAAAATAATACGGTAGTAATAACGATAATAATAATAAGGGCAATTATAATGACAATAATTATAATAGCATTAATAATACCGACAATATAATGACAATAATAACAATAGTAATGACAATAACCCCCCCCCCCTGCCCCGAACCACCCCTGGTGATGCGGGTTGGAGCTTTGCTGTTGGGGACGGGGAACTGCCCCTATACTAGGCTATATACCTATTTCATATGACGTCAGCATAGGTATTTAGGTCAGTGCGCTGCTTGGCTGCAGGACGACACTATCACACTGCAAACTCAATGGCTACAAGCAATCTTCATACAGAAAAAGTTAAATATCTCTAAAACCACACCACCTAGTAACAAACCGATTGGAACATATATAGAAAACATATTCAATGATGACATTATATTAAATTTATATGGTTAGGGTTCTGCATTTCTATTAATTTTGAATAAAATTGATATTTTGAACTACGCTTAAATCACAAACTCAATGCATTGTCAATGGCCATCAGCAATCTTTATACAGAAAAAGTGAAATATCTCTAAAACCACACCACCTAGAAACAAACAACATGGAACACATAATGAAAACATATTCAACGAACAGATTATATTAAATTTATAAGGTTAGGGTTCTGCATTTCTATTAATTTTGAATTAAATAGACGTTTTGCACTGCGCGTACCGGCAAACTCAATGGCAGTGTGCATTCGTTCTGCAGCTAAGGTGCATGCACATACACAATGTTTATAAACATTGAAATGGGTCTATAGTCCCACTCATAGAACAAGCACACATGCCTTCCCCACTTGATACCACTTTATTATCTATGCCATGGTCGCCATTACTGTCATTGCCACCATTGTTCGCAACACCAAAAAGACTACATTAAAACGAAGGCATTGGCGCCCACCTGTTGGGAACTAGAGTTGAACTTGAAGGACAATATTATATTATTTAAAAGGGTGCGTAATACATTAAGAAATTAATGCTTTTCACCTTCAACTCTGTTTGTTGTGTGACATTCATTGATTAACGAGGGGGAATTTCAATAGTGGATAATTGGTCTTCTTCAAGCCACTGCTTCTTCTTGTATCCTAGTAATGTCGAGTGCTAGGCGAGGTAGTGACAAGTATACAGAGGGTCATTGGTTCGACTCAGATGGAAATTAAACCCATGCTTTCCCATAAGGGTGAGGGACACTGTACCGCTAGACTATCCCGTCTGGTATGAAAGCAAACCGCATACATTTGAGTGTTCATAAATTGATCCCGGATTCAAATGGACCACCCCTATAACTCGGGGAATGCCCCCTCCCCCTCTAAATATAATGGCTACCCCCATGTGTTAAGTTACCCCCCCCCCCCCCCCCCCAGGGCCTGTATGCACCAATCGGGGTTAGGGCCTTAACCGCGGCTAAGGTATCCCCGCACGGCTAAATGTGAAAATGCGGTATGCACCAATCGGAGTTAGCGCTAACCGCATGAGTTAACCGCGGCTAAGGTAAACCACCTTCTGAGTTGGGTTTAGGGCCTATCCGGTGCGGTTAGTGTGCGTGTGTGGGTCTCAATCTATTCAATGCGATCATATTTGACAGAATTAAATACGCAATAAGTGAAATTTGATCAATTTAACCCTAAATCCGAAGCGAGATTAACGCTGATGCCGTAACTGCCGCGATATTAATATTTTTGAATCGACGAGTGTAAAGTAAACAAATCGCCGCCGCCGCAGCGACATCGATATCCATACTGTCCAACGTCAAATAAACATGGCCACCGCCGTCGCCGCCGAATCGGCGGTAATATATTATACCCAAATCTATTCAATGCAATCATATTTGACAGAATTATATATGCAATAAGTGAAATCTTATCAATTTAACCCTAAATTTGAACCGATATTAACGCCGACGCTGCATTGGCGGCGTTATTCATATTGTCGACTGGAGGGAATTCCCAAATCTATAAATAAACTCATGGTTAGCTATCCGCATCGGGTAGAAAATTGGTGCATACCGATTCACATACCGATTCACCAACCCGCCGCTACCCTGAGGTAGCTAACCGTGGCTAGAGCCTTAACTCCGGCTAAGCCTATCACCGATTGGTGCATACGGGCCCAGGTTCCCACGTTTGGTGTGGTTAAGAACTCTCTACCCCCACCACACCACCCACATTCCATTTGGGCTGCTTTATCTTCAGCTATCGAAATAGTTAGTTTTGAAAACATTTTTACCTTCAAACTTGTTTTAAAGTACAACCTGAACAAAGCCATATATATATATAATAACAATGTTATTCCTGTCAGACACCCGCCGACATTGGCGACTGCAGACTGAATGCTGCCCATACGCACATCGTACTCCCGACCCCCTGTGTGAACAAGGTAACTAATTGATGTGTAGTAGTTTGTGGCTCCTGTTGTAGACTAGTTCAGTAAACACCATGCCACCGGTTACTGTACATGTGTGTGTGGCTCCTGTTGTAGACTAGTTCAGTAAACACCATGCCACAGGTTACTGTACATGTGTGTGTGTGGCTCCTGTTGTAGACTAGTTCAGTAACACCCATGGTGCAGGGTACTGTACATGTGTGTGTGGCTCCTGTTGTAGACTAGTTCAGTAAACACCATGGTACATGGTACTGTACTTGTGTGTGTGGCTCCTGTTGTAGACTGGTTCAGTAAACACCATGGTACATGATACTGTACATGTGTGTGTGGCTCCTGTTGTATACTAGTTCAGTAAACACCATGGTACATGATACTGTACATGTGTGTGTGGCTCCTGTTGTAGACTAGTTCAGTAAACACCATGGTACATGATACTGTACATGTGTGTGTGGCTCCTGTTGTAGACTAGTTCAGTAAACACCATGGTACATGATACTGTACATGTGTGTGTGGCTCCTGTTGTAGACTAGTTCAGTAAACACCATGGTACATGATACTGTACATGTGTGTGTGGCTCCTGTTGTAGACTAGTTCAGTAAACACCATGGTACATGATACTGTACATGTGTGTGTGGCTCCTGTTGTAGACTAGTTCAGTAAACACCATGGTACATGATACTGTACATGTGTGTGTGGCTCCTGTTGTAGACTAGTTCAGTAAACACCATGGTACATGATACTGTACATGTGTGTGTGGCTCCTGTTGTAGACTAGTTCAGTAAACACCATGGTACATGATACTGTACATGTGTGTGTGGCTCCTGTTGTTGACTAGTTCAGTAAACACCATGGTACATGATACTGTACATATGTGTGGCTCCTGTTGTAGACTAGTTCAGTAAACACCATGGTACATGATACTGTGCATATGTGTGGCTCCTGTTGTAGACTAGTTCAGTAAACACCATGGTACATGATACTGTACATATGTGTGGCTCCTGTTGTAGACTAGTTCAGTAAATACCATGGTACATGATACTGTATATATGTGTGGCTCCTGTTGTAGACTAGTTCAGTAAACACCATGGTACATGATACTGTACATATGTGTGTGTGGCTCCTGTTGTAGACTAGTTCAGTAAACACCATGGTACATGATACTGTACATATGTGTGGCTCCTGTTGTAGACTAGTTCAGTAAATACCATGGTACATGATACTGTATATATGTGTGGCTCCTGTTGTAGACTAGTTCAGTAAACACTATGGTACATGGTACTGTACATGTGTGTGTGGCTCCCGTTGTTGGCTAGTTCAGTAAACACCATGGTACATGATACTGTACATGTGTGTGTGGCTCCTGTTGTAGAATAATTCAGTAAACACCATGGTACATGATACTGTACATGTGTGTGTGGCTCCTGTTGTAGACTAGTTCAGTAAACACCATGGTACATGATACCATACATGTGTGTGTGGTTCCTGTTGTAGACTAGTTCAGTAAACACCATGGTACATGATACTGTACATATGTGTGCTTCCTGTTGTAGACTAGTTCAGTAAACACCATGGTACATGATACTGTACATGTGTCTGTGGCTCCTGTTGTTGGCTAGCTCAGTAAGCACCATGGTACATGATACTGTACATGTGTGTGTGTGGCTCCTATTGTAGACTAGTTCAGTAAACACCATGGTACATGATACTGTACATGTGTGTGTGGCTCCTGTTGTAGACTAATTCAGTAAACATCATGGCACATGATACTGTACATGTGTGTGTGGCTCCTGTTGTAGACTAGTTCAGTAAATCCCATGGTACATGATACTGTACTTCTGTGTGTGGCTCCTGTTGTAGACTAATTCAGTAAACACCATGGTACATGATACTGTACATGTGTGTGTGGCTCCTGTTGTAGACTAGTTCAGTGAACACCTTGGTACCTGGTACTGCATGTGTGCATGGCTCCTGTTGCCACATAGATTACCACAAGTGTGTGTTCCCACTGTACACCATTTTGTGGAACACACTGGTATATTATAAAGACATTCATTTTTCAAACAGTCATGACATGACCAATCGTGAAAGAAATCAGAATGTCAGCTTCGCTGCAACCCTTCATTTAGTTGATTTGTAGCTGGGTGATAACCTAGAAACAAACAAGAAAGCAAGATGCGGTTATAAATAAAATACAGCAACACTCTTAGTGAGACAGGCTTTTTGTTTGCCTTGTTTAGTGCAGCCAACTATCTGAGACAGGCTCACCACCCCAATAAACTAGCGGCAATTCAGAAACTGAATACTGGGGAATTATGGGGAGAGGGGATAGGTGGGGGTGTGGGAGCGGGGGTCTGTCAACATAGCAGCCCAGCTAACAAAAAAAGTCACACTGATGTCAGTATAATGTTATTGAATGTTACAATAACATTATAAAAAAACGTCATATAAACATTATTTTGTATGGAGTAAATAACGTTATATAACATTATTTTATAACGTTATCATTTAACTTTTTTTACGTCAATAGGACGTATTTTTATACCATTCAAGAACTCTTTTAACCCCCTTTGAGTTATTTGATGAAGATTTTGTAGAGAAATCAATACCTAAATTGTAGCTAGAGAACCCTCCTTTTGAAGAACTGAAAGGTAACATCTACTACAAAGCATGACACTGGAGGAGTAAACGCTAATTTAAAAAAAATCAGTTTAATATCATAGAGATGCATGCACCTATTACCAGATATTAAGATGATAAGACACTACCTTGCCTAAACAGTTGAGCTAAGAGTAAGAGGTGCTGCCTGCTGTACAAAACCCAGCACTCCTCACTAAAACACTTTTGCAATGAAAATAGTGTTTCATGAGCACTGGCGGGCATTTGTAACTTCTGACTCTCTACTGACCTGTTCCGAAAGCAACCGTATTACACCTCACCTATGCTTGTTAGTTAGGCACATTTTAACATCCTTCTCAACCATATCTCGGGTGGCTCGCCGCTGGTTGTCACTGCCCCGCGTTGGGCCACCACCCATGGCCCGACATTGGCTGGATATCCGGCACCGACAGTGTAAAATCTATTTTATTTATTTATTTTTTATGTTTTATTTAAATTTCATGTTTAAATTTTAACTCGATAATTTGATTGCTTTCGAAGCAGGTCGGTGGAAAGTCAGAAGTTATATATGCCAGCCAGTGCTCATTAAACACCATTTTCATTTCAAAATCCTTTTGGTTAAGATTAAATAAATAAATACATTTTTAAAGAATGGATTTTACACCGCCAGTGGCCCAACGGTAGAAAATGTGTGCTGACCGTCTGACCAATAGCCACTGTCGGCCCTGTGCCATCTAGGTACATATTATAATGTCAGCATAATGTCAGTGTGACGTTATAATGTACCATAACCAAATAATAACATTAGCCTGACGTTACTTAACTTCATGTTTTAGCTGGGAGCTCACCACAAATTTTGCTATTTAAAGTTGCGTTGTCCAATGTTTTTTGAAGTGTTACCTTTTCTTCTTAAAAAAATAAAATCAGTTGGACTATAATCACCTACTATTCATTAGGTTGGAGTGATTTTGATGGAAAATAGCTAATTTTGGAGAAAGTTGAAAAAAGAACCCAAAATAATTTCGACAAGCTTGCCAAAACTCCCATAGCTTTGACCCAGAATCGCATCATGTGATGTAGGCTGACCTACTGATGTAGGTACCTGACTAAACTGCACATGGTACTTAGAATGAGGGCAAGACAATTTGGAAGAAAGTAATGCAAAATGATGCATTCTGGTTTATTTTTACAAAAGATATGCATAAAAAACAAACAAGCTAAAATGATTATTTGGTGGGAGGTTACAAATTAAAAGTGGGAAATCGAGAGATTGGGATTATTTTGCTATATTTTAGGGAGGTCTCTCACCATATCCGGAGACTTCGCACCTCTCATGATCACATACTTCAAAATGTTCAGCCATTTTGGATGTTGGTGTTTATTACTATTATTATCTTTATCTATAAATGAGGGAACAATTAAACTGGGAGTAATTTTGAGGATGATTAAAGGGTTGTATTAATTAAAGGAGGTTATTTTGTCAATGCCGAAACACTCGTCGTCCAGCCATGTACAAGTGCGGATGTTTACACAATTAAGTTTATGCTGTTAAGCACAACTTAAACAAAAACAATGACCGGCCAGGATAGCCAAATGAGCTGAGCGCCCGCCCCCCCGTTTTGGTAGGTCGTGGGATTCGAAACCCCAGGTTTGAACCCTGGCCAAATCAAACCAATGATTTAAAAAGTTATACTTATCGCTACCTAGCAATTAGCATCATTAGGATAGGGCAATGAGCAATTAAATGAGGAAGACCAATTGTCCATGTTTTAAATTTCCCCTGCTTAATCAACTAATATAATGTCTCCAATACAAAATAATATTAATATAGCACAATGGAATCCTACGATGATGAGATGGGTTGGTACGGCTTAATAATGGTTTGTTATACTAGGTGGTGATCTAAGGCTGTTTAGGATCATAACTGAATTTGATTCTTTTTAATATAATTGTTTAAATTTTGCCATAAAATAAGACAGGTGTTTTTAGTTGTCATCCCTCAAAGAGGTAATCTTCCTCACTCTACACCAAAATGTGCCTCTCCAAGCTAACAATAAGTAACTAGTAAAGTATCTAAACAATGTTGACAGTTTAATAATAATGTAGTAGTCTGTGTAATATATGCGTAAAAGACATCCAGTCATGAGCAGAGAACAAAGGAATATGTAAATGAGATGACATCAGAGGCACAGGGTGCCAGCGGTTCAGGTCCCTGGACAGTGACTAAAGCATTCAGTATCCAGAAGTCAAAGTGTTCAGACATCGTTCTTTCACATGGTGTCAGATAATGACAATGACGCCTGAAAACACACTGCCAGGCCTCACGGCGCCAGGTCAGCTCATCCTCTGCAACAAAGCACAATTGAACTGGAAAACATGTATCAGAGCATATAATATATATGCCACGGCTTCAGGAGTCGTTATGGAAACAGAACAAGTGCAATGCTGTATCTTCCTTCACATCGCGGGCGAAGAAGCCCAGAAAGTCTTCGCCAACACGGCCATCATGCTTGCCAGGCAGGACAAGATCGGGCCGTTAACAAAGGCATTTCAAGCATACTGTACCGCTAAATCAAACTTAATAATAACATGTTACCGTTTCAACTCACATAATCAAGCCAGCGAAAATATGTCCACATATATCATGGCCCTAAAGGACAGAGTGAAAGATTGTGAATATGGACCGATTGAAGAATCGTTTTTGCACGATCATTTGGTTGCTGGTGTCAAGAACATGATGTTGGGAAACATCATGCTTCAAACAGCTGGTCTCACACTCAAAAAGTGCATTGATATGTGCAAACTCAGTGAATTTAGTGCTAACCAGTTGGAAGAAAATAAAATCAGATGCGGAGGTAAACAGATATGATCTGAACAGATATGCAAATGCGCATACCGGTGCACCGGTGGTTCGCCCGGCTGGGCTGCCATCTTGGAAATCGCCATCTTGGAAGGCCGGAAACACCACCAGTGCAAGCGAATTCAAGATTCAATGTCAAAACTGTGGTTACAAACACCAACGTGGATTTTGTCTGGCGAAGGGCAAGATGTGTGTTGCCTGCAAGAAGGTCGGGCATGTCGGGAAGGTTTGCCATAGCAAACTTGGCAGGGTCGGTGAGTTGACCATGAAAGAACCCGCCCTTCATAACGTCTAACAGGACCCAGATCCGATGAAAGTCAATGTGTTGATGACGGATCTGTTTGTCGGTGTTATCAAGCGCAACACCGAACAAGATGCCGAGCTCTGGTATGCGACCGTCCGAATGAACGGTCATCCAGTCAAGTTCAAGCTTGACACAGGCTCGGAGGTGAACATTCTTCCGAGGAACGTCTTCGACAGGATCGCATCGGTGCGACTGACCAACACCAGGTGTTCGCTTGTGACATTCTCGGGGCATCGGATCACTCCTGATGGCGAGGCTTCGGTCGAGATTGATGGCAGAGACTTTGTATTCCAAGTGGTGTGGGACTGCCAACCTATTTTGGGTAAACAGGCTTGCGTTGTGTGGAACTTGTTGGCACGGGTTGATGAGGTGAACTCTAGCATGCCAACAGACATTTCCACCCCAAACAACATCCACAGCACGTGAGCCGACGATCTGGTAAGCAAATATAAAGATGTTTTTCAAGGTTTAGGCCTGATAAAATCCAATGCTGTCATTCATATTGACAAATCAGTAAACGTATTGTCGACTGACTGAGGGGGATTCCATATGCAATACAAAATAATGTGCATGATGAACTAAAACGCATTGTAAAAATGGGTGTTATTGTCAAACAAAATGAGCCAACTGAATGGGTAAATTCCATAACCATTGTTAAAAAACCTAACAAAATAAGAATCTGTCTGGATCCAACAAAATTGAACAAAGCCATCAAAAGAGGACCATTCTCAACTAAAACTATTGACAAAATTATCACCAAATGGTGAATGTGCAATATTTCTCAGTTTTAGACGCCATGACAGGGTATTGGCAAAGCGAACTAGACTACGGAAATTCACTGTTGCACACGTTTAATCCTCCATGGGGCCAGTACAGGTACACCCGTCTACCATTTGGCATCAAAACAGCTGGTGCCATTTTCATACAGGAAATGCACCATGTCATGGGTGACATACCCAGGATAGGTATAGTGACAGACGACATTCTGGTATATGGGTCAACCGTTGAGTAACATAATGACAGACTGAATGCAATGCTTGACCGAGACAGGTCGGTAAATCTAAAATTAAACGAGTCAAAATCTTTTATATGCAAAACAACAGTGAAATATGTAGGTCATCAACTTACCCAACAAGGTGTAAAACCTGATCCAGACAGAATACAGGCGATTGTAGACATGCCAGAGCCACGTGACAAGCAAGGCATGCAGAGGTTCCTGGGCATGGTTGGCTCTGTTCAAAAGTTTATACCAAACATGCCCGAGATTGCAAAACCACTACACACGCTCCTTGGTAAGGATGTTGTGTGGCACTGGCAAAACGAATAAAAGGCGCATATGACAAACTCAAAGAAAAATTTACAACTGCTCCTGTATTGTCATATTATGATGGTTGATTGATTGATTGATTGATTGATTAGTGGTTGCTTTATGCCGTGTCGGCAGCATAGGCCATAATCACGGTGAGAAATGTCTGTTTTTTGTTCAAACCATCGCTTTTACATGCAAAGGCAGACACTCAATTATGTGCCAATAGACACTCATTAAATTAGAAAGCTCACAATCATATATTTGTGGTCAAGGGAAACAAATTCCCATAGAAAAAGAAAAGTTTGATTAATAATTGATACAATCTATTTAGTAAACTATATGAGGTGGTACAGTCCAGCTGCCCTCAAAAAGGCTAAAATGTTTTCCTGTTTTGCCTTAGTAAAAAGGTCATGCATACTGTCTGCAGTGTAGAACTGTTGGCGCAGGGCCAAAAAAATCAACGCAACTTAGTCAAATGTGTTTGAGTGTCAGCGGGGACTGACACCCAATACATTCAGGGGGAGGTTCCCCTTGAGCAGAAAAGCATGTGTAAGCCATGAGTGGCCAATACGGCAGCGGCTAGGGACATTTGGTCCCACCGACCTCCCGCATGAGTCTGTGGTAGCTTTCCCACAGATAGTTCAATTTCTTTAAGTTTATTAATGTTTTCATCCCACTCATGTTGCCATTTGAATTTTATGTGGGTGGCTATTAGTGGTTTCAGATCAGAGTGAGGGATCAGACACGGTTCAAGATCACAGTTCAGGGCCTTCTTCGCAGCCCGATCAGCTTGTTCGTTTCCTTGTATGCCAGCATGGCTAGCCACCCAGCACAGGTGGATGTCATACCCATCCTTTGTCAGTTGGTTCATTTTATAAATGACCGTTGCTAGAATAGGGTGATTCGTTTTCAGTCCAGCAAGAGCCAGGAGGGAAGAGAACGAATCACTGTATATAACATAGTTAGTGTGGTTGGATACCTCGATACACTCCAACGCGAGAAGGAGTGCTTGGGCTTCTGCAGTGAAAATCGAGCTCTGATCGGCCAAACATACACCAAACTTTTCCCGTCGGCAGACTGCCACAGCATCTACCCGGCTTTGGTCTTTCGAACCATCAGTGTATATGGAGAGGTGGTCTGCAAACTGGCCTTGAATCTCTGCATGCAGTCCTTGGTACTCGAGTGGATGTGTCCCAGACTTCCTCAATTCCGTGAGTCGGAGGATAACTGATGGCTTTCTCAAAGACCACGGGGGATGTTCTGGGACTTTGGCATCCTCCAACGCGTCCAAATCCACTCCCAAGGCCTCAAAATGAGGTTTAATTCAGAGCCTTAGTGGCCGGATGTAATTCGGCATGGCTACATATCTGGATTCGTCATCTTGCTCGAATAGACAATTGTGTGCAGGATTCAATGCATTAGTTTTTATCTTGACTACATATTGCATGGCCAGTTTGATTCTCCTGTTGTTAAGTGATGGTTCATTGGCTTCGACGTAAAGGCTCTGAACCGGTGAGATGCGGAAGGCCCCAAGGGCCAGGCGCAGTCCCTGGTGGTGGATCGTGTCTAGCAGCCCAATATACGATTTCCTTGCGGAACCGTATACTATGCTGCCGTAATCCACTCGTGACCGAACCAAGGTTCTGTACACGGAGCGCAGAACATCTCTGTCCGCTCCCCACTCTGAGCTGGACAGCACCCTCAGAATATCTAGCCCTTTTAGGCATCTTGTTTTCAGGTACTTTATATGTGGCACAAAAGACAGTTTTGCACCGAGAATGAGGCCCAGAAATGTGGTTTTCTCAATGACTTTAATGGGATCCCCATCCAGGGTCAGCTCCAGTTCCACATGCATTCTACGCAGCAGGCAGAAGTGCTTGCAGACTGTTTTGGTCTTGGAAAATTTTAAACTGTTCAGAACTGACCATCGATGGATCCCATTTATGCTTGGTTGTAGCTGTCTCTCTATGACATTCATGTTAGCACCGCTGTAATATAAAACAAAGTCGTCCACGAAAAGACTACAGGAGACCCTCCGCTTTACAGCAGCAGCAATACCATTGACCTTGACCCCGAAAAGGGTCATGGCCAGTATGCTGCCTTGAGGTACTCCTAGTTCCTGTGAGTGTAGGCTGGAATAGGTAGTCTTGGCACGGACGCGGAAATGCCTGAAGGCTAGAAAGTTCCTGATGAAAATTGGCAGGTGGCCACGAAGGCCAATCGCATGAAGATCCTCCATGATGCCAATCTGCCACGTTGTGTCATAGGCTTTTTCGAGGTCGAAAAAGACAGCCACAACGTGCTCCTTCTTAAGGAAAGCATCTCTTATGAAGGTCTCCATGCGCACCAAATGGTCGAGGGTGCTGCGGCCCCATCTGAAGCCACATTGAAGGTTGGACAGGTGGTGTCCTGACTGCAGTAGCCAGACGAGGCGGTTGTTTACCATGCGGTCCATGGTTTTACAGATGCAGCTTGTGAGGGCTATGGGATAATAGTTATTGGCTTCACTCTGGTGTTTACCAGGTTTGGGAATCGGTATTACTGTCGCCTCCCGCCAAGAGGTGGGGACGACACCCGACTCCCAGATGTTGTTGAAGAGTTGAAGCAACAGTCTCAGTGCATGTTCAGGGAGATGTTTAAAAAATTGATAATGAATTCCATCAGGTCCAACTGCTGTGTCATGCGAGCTTTCCAAAGAACACCTCAACTCACCCATACTGAATGGGGAGTTGTAGTGCTCCTTGCCATCGGAGGAAAAGTCCAAGAGCTTTCGCTCTTGGCATTCCTTGACGGCCCGAGAGCCTGGGAGGCAGTTTGCCAAAGACGAGTTTCCAGCAAAGGTGCGAGCCAATTCTTCACTTATTTCGTCGAGTGATGTGAGAATGGTGCCGTTGTGTTTCAAGTGCTGGACTACAGAAGAATCACCTCCCCTTCGTTTGATTCTCCTGATCATTGTCCACACTTTGCCCAATGGTGATGTTAGAAACAAATTGTCTCCAACACTCCCTCCGTGCTTCTTTGATTGTTCTGCGAGCGCGAGCGCGCAGAATTAAAAAAGCGTCAGATTTTCAGCAGTGGGTCTCCTGTGGAATTTACGCTGAGCTTTCTTTCGTTCCTTAATAGCCCTCCTACAGCCGTCATCTAACCATGGAGGCGTCAAACGCTTGGGAGTTGCCAAGGTCTTCGGAACAGTTTTCTCTGCGATCCATCTCAGCATCTCAGTGAAGGCATCGATGTCACTGATGTCTGGAGTGAACTCCTCGCGACATAGGGTCTGGAAGGTGGGCCAGTCGGCTTTACAAAGCCGCCAGCTCCTCTCTCGCTCTATGGGAGATGCCCCCCCGCAATTAAGAATAATTGGGAAGTGGTCGCTCCCGCAGAGGTCATCCCAGACCCTCCACGAAAAGTCCAGCGCCAGTTCTGGTTCTACAATGCTGAGATCGATGGCGGAGTATGTTCCGTAGCCGGGATGCAAATATGTGTATGAACCATCGTTCAATACACACAGAGCATGACCGGCCACAAGGTCCTCAATTCTCTTGCCTTTAGTGTTCCTATTGTCCCCCCCCCCCCCCCATAATGGATTGTGGCCGTTAAAGTCACCCATAAGTAAATATGGGGACGGTAACTGGTCCACAAGGGCGTCCAGTTCTTGTAAAGTGAGAACGGAGCTCGGAGGAATGTAAATGGAACAGAGAGTTACAGTCTTATTCAGCATCAGACGAACAGCTACAGCCTGTAGTGTCATGTCTAACGCCACTGGCATACATACCACATCACGTCTGACCAAGATGGAGGAGCCACCAGCGGCTCGGTCTCCATCTGGTGCGTGCTTGTTATGAATGGTGTAGCCTTTAAGACTACAACTCTCAGAAGCTTTTATATAAGTTTCTTGTAGGCAAACAGCGAGTGGATTGAGGTTGCAACAAAGAAGAGACAACTCTTCGATGTTGCTCCTAAAACCTCGGCAGTTCCATTGAATAAGAGATGCACCTGTCACTGTTATTTTGGAGCAGTGACAGGTGTTCTCCCCCTCGCCTTTGGTTTGAGGGAGAGACTTCGACTGCTGGTTTCCACAGTCTCAGGCATCTCAATATCAGCTAGCGCCCGATATCTATTTGACGTTAAGTTTTTGGAGATCGATGACCCCCTGGACTTTTTGTCCGTAGGGGGGTCAAAGATCCCTTCGGAACTCGGTCCGACAAATTGTTGTTCTTCTTTTTGGGCATCGCCGGCTCGTCCAGCGTCTGCACCGCAATACTATTATTACTATTATTACTTTTGGTCGAAACCGGCGTTGGATTTGGGACTGGGGTGAAGGCAGTAGGCTTCCCTCCAGTCAACCACGTCAGTTCAGTCTGGCATTCAATTGTCCTGTTGGAGGCTTTGGCTGCCGCAGCATAGCTCTTGGTGGTTGGCGAGGGAGTATTCGCCTCAGCCAGCCTTCGAGCCTCTGGGTAGCTTAGCCGCTTCTCAGTCTTGATCTGCTGAATTAGCTTTTCTTTTTTCCAGACAGAACAGTCTTTAGATATGGCCATATGGTCACCCAGGCAATTGGAACATTTTGCCTGGTTTTGACAACTGGTGATGTCGTGATCTTTTTGACCGCACTTAAAACAGATGCTTTCATTTTTGCATCTATCCTTGCCATGACCAAACTTCTGGCATTGGGTTTGGGATGAAGACATTCACATTCACACTAAGATATTATGATGTAGACACTGTCATATGACAGTGATGTATATGCTGTCATTCAAGTAGACGCTTGTCAGTCAGGTCTAGGTGCTGTTATCATCCTGGATAACAAGCCAATCGCACCTGCATCTCATGCACTAGATTCAGTGCAGTGTGGCTATGCCACTATCAAAAAAGAAATGCTCTCAATATGTTTCGGCTGACAGAGGTTTCATGACTATATCTTCAGCAAAGAAGTTCAAATTCAAACCGATCACAAACCGTTATTGGCCATCATGCAGGAGCTGATACATAAGCTGTCAGTGCCCGTGCGGACACTACCCGTGCACAAACACCGCCATATCTATGACAGTACATTCCATACAACTTGGTAATGAAGGCCAATCGTGTCATAGTACCTCCAAAGCTCCATGGTGAAATGATTGAAGCATTGCACAAGACGCACTTAGGTATCACTAAGTCCAAGCAGATAGCACATGACTGCATGTTCTGGCCCAACATCAATAAACAAATTGAGGAAAAAGTCAGTCATTGTGACACATGCCAAAATAATCGGAAAAGTTTACATAATGAACTGCTTATAAGTGACCCAATAACATGTCAACCATGCGAAAAGATAGTTGCAGATCTATTCAAAATAAATCATGAGAACTACATAATATCAGTAGATTATTACACTAAATACCCGGAAGTCACTTTGTTGAAGGATTACGTCATCTGCCACGGTGATCAAAGCTATGAAGGATAACTTCGCAAGGCATAGTATCCCAAACCAGGTAATTTCGGACAACAGTCGACAGTTCAAGAGCCATGAATACAAAGAATTTGCACAACACTATGGGTTTACGGCCACATATTCGAGTCCACAGTACCCCTGAAGCAACGGCCAAATCGAAAGATTTGTACAAACAATCAAATACATGTTAAAAAAATACTAGGACACAAAGACAAATTTTCAGATAATGTTGCTTAACTACAGAAATACTCCCTTGGCTGGGTTCATAGCCACATACTCGAGTCCCCAGTATCCCCGCAGTAACGGCCATATTGAAAGATTTGTCCAAACAATATAAAACATGCTAAAAAAATGTTTAGACACAAAAACAGATTTTCAACTGGCATTGCTCATCTATAGGAATACTCCCTTGCCTGTGCTTAATGCATCTCCAGCTCATTTGCTCATGATCAGGAGGCCAAGCGGAAGACTGCCTATGTCAGAAGACAATTCGATACCCAAAACACAAAATCCAAAGAAATCACAAATGTCGAAGCATCAACAGAGTCAAAAAAGTTTTCACGACAAAAAGTGTGGCAAATCACACAAGACATTGAGAACTAGTGATAATGTCAAATACAAAAACATGCGGGGAATGGAAAAAAGGGGTAATTTTGGGGCATACAGGAGTTTCAGGAAGAGAATACCAAATTCTGAACGAGTCGGGTAACATGTTGTATAGAAACAGAGTACAAATCATAAGGGCACCGGAGGCCATTCAGCCCGAACCAGTCGGACAGGCACAGAACATGCCGACAAGTCAAAGAGATGTAAACAAGGTAGCTAATCTAACTAGGTCAGGTCGAGTGATTAGGCCGGTGGACAGGCTAGACCTCTAAAGGTTAGACGGCTGCCAGCTGTGGCGCCGTGGGCCTGAGCTTGCATGTGACTGAAAGCCTTGGACTCGACAACAGTAGTTTGAGAAAAAGGCATTGCTCCATGCCCCTTGACTAAGAAATCATTATCTAGCCTGATACATTTGAAACTCGAAGGCTGAAGCTGTGGATTAGTTGTCAGAGCGCGAGTGGACACTTTTGTTGAGTAGCTGACTGAGGAGGCCGGAGACTCAAGTGGGTGAGTAAGTGAGTGATAAGAGGTGGCGCTGTGGTCCTGATGGTGTGTGCAACAGAGTGCTTTGGAGTCAGCCACACTAGCCTGAAAGATAGGAATTGCTCCATGCCCCTTGACTAAGAAATCATTCGCTAGCCTGATACGTTTGAAATTCGAAGGCTGAAGCTGTGGATTAGCTGTTGGAGCGCCAGTGGACACTTTTGTTGAGGAGCTGGGTTTTGTACCCGAAAGATAGTGATCATCAAATTGACCGAGAGTATGTGAGTCAACTGGAACACTCAAATTAACACAATTCTTGTATCCTAATGGCTTAACTTCAGTAATTGATAGAACAGAGGTGGCATTGTGGGCCTGAGCTTGTGTCGGACTGTGTGCTTTGGAATCGACAACATTAGTTTGAGAAAAAGGCATTGCACCACGCTCCCCGACTAAGACATCATTAGCTATCCTGATACATTTGAAATTTGAAGGCCGAATCTGTGGGTTAACTGTTAGAGCGCCAGTGGATACTTTCATCGAGGAGCTGGGTTTTGAATCCGAAAATGGAGAGTGGTCACCCTAGCTACCAACACCATGCGATTGAACCGGAACACTCAAATTAACATTACTTACATATCTTGCGCTGGGTAAAGAAACAGCTGTATTAAATGTAATCTTCAAGGGTAGAGCAAGTGAGGGTAAGGTGCCCTTAGGTTTACTGCTTATAGCTACTTCAGGACACCTCAAGAGAGTAGAATGAGGAATGTTACAATTACCTCTATGCTAACAAGCTTCATTCATGGAGCCCATGTCAGAGTAGGAAAGCTTGCCCACCTGAGTAACCTTATGATTCAACTTGCTACCACTTGATAAACATTTAATGGTAAGGCTTGTTTGTCTTAAACGTACCTTATGCCGATCTTTATCCAACGCAGTCATCTTAGGTAGATACTCCATATTTAATGACACCACAGCAGGAACGACACTTGAAGAGGATCCCTCAGGCCCTAACTCTAAAAAAACCGAGGCAGGGGCCTTTGAGCCCTCCACCGGTTTAAGAGCCGTTGACCTGAGCTTGGACCTGCACTCGATCTCCTGATGATTACTGCTGCGACCCCGATTAAAGGCACATCAGCCACAGATATGGCAAAACTTCCGGGGAAATGACCCATGAGTGGCACTATACCCACAGTCCTTCCCTGCATTTCAGATGGTGCACATCGCACCATCCACAGACTTATCGTACGTATCACGTTGCATACGACTGGCAGTGGACTGGCCTTTCACTCTTCTTGCCAAAGTTGCGTTGACCTGTCCCATACATGTCCCGTTGCACATCCTTGATTGATGGGTAATCCTCCCATCCAGATTTAAGCCTCCCGTCCTCTATCATCTGGAACACTTTTTCCGAATAACCCAGACAAGTGGGCCATGCCCAGTCCTCCGCCATCTCCAACAAATCTTGAACATGACGCATGATCGGTGCAGTCCAGGAAGACGGGGTTGATTTAGACTGAGTCATCCTAAACAGGGCTAACAGATACTTATGCCAATCTGCATCACCCTGTTTCACACGATTTTTCTTTCCATCTCTGACAACAAATTTATGTGGCAATAATTTCCGCTTACCCCTTCTTGAACTCCGTTTAGATCGCACTGACCGCAGCAAGTCCTTTAACAAATCCTCCCGAGATGAAGTTCCTGAGGAATCTGAGGAAGTTGATCGATCCACCTTTCTTCCACTCCGAATGCCACAATGGCGCCGTGTTGCGGTTTCCCAGGGACACCAGTTTCCCAGGGACACATTGCTTCTGCGCATGCGTCAAAATCGAACAGCATCGTCACTAACCTTATAAATTTAATATAATGTTTTTGGTAAAGATGTTTTCTATATGTGTACCAAACGATTTGTGTCTAGGTGGTGTCGTTTTAGAGATATTTAACTTTTCCTGTATTTTATGTATGAAGATATCTCACGGCCATTGACAATGCCTTGAGTTGGATGTTACGCACAGTGAAAAACATTAGTTTTATTCAAAATTAATAGAAATCAAGAACCCTAACCTTATCAATTTAATATAATCTTAATGGTAAAGATGTTCTCTATATGTGTATGAAGCGATTTGATTCTAAGTGGTGTAATTTTAGAGATATTTGATTTTTTCTGTATGAAGATTTGCTCACGGCCGTTGACAATGCATTTGAATGGAAGTGTCCCTGTCAAACTGGTGTCCCTCGGAATCCGCAACACCGGGCTGTAGACTGGGCCGCGTTCAGGGTCCATCTCAGAGGCGCCTCGGCGACGGGCATGACGTCACGCCAGTCTGAACGACAAAAGCAGTTGGTTGCCTCGAAAATGGCCGCCCCCATAGGCGGTGGCCATTTGCAATGGACAAGCTGCGCTGTAATTGGCTGAAAGCACTGAATGCGGCGGCCATTTTCGAGGTGCTTTTCATCTCCAGTCTGAAAAGAGAGGCGTCTCCGAGACGTCCCTGAGACGCACTCTGACGCACCCTGAACGCGGCCCTGGTCTCCTGTTCACGTAAATCTGACTCGGAAGATGGCACCACTGTCCTCTGACGTTTCCTATGTTTAACGGCATCCTGGTGGCCGCACGGCCGTCCCTTGTCCTTCCGTTCATTAACAACAGATGGCGGTCTCGATGAATTAATGGCCGGCGAAACACGGCCAGAAGACTGCAAACCACTTAGTCCTGCCAGCTTTCCTTCAAACACTGCTAACTTCTCCAGTCCACACCTATTATTGACTTCCATCTGCTGCAGTAGTTTTTCCTGGATCGAAGCCTCCCGTCGGCTTCATGTAGGACTAACTGTCACTGTGGAAGATCGACGTGATTTTGAAGTGCCAGGGCCACCAGGGGCCGTATGCACCAATCGGTGTTAGGGCCTTAACCGCGGGTAGGCTAGCTCCACACGGCTAAATGTGAGAAATCGGTATGCATCAATCGGTGCCAGCGCTAACCGCAGACCGTAGCCTAGGCTAAGCTACCCCAGTTTCAAATCGGGTTTAACTTCTAGCCGGGGCGGTTAGTGTGCCTGTATGGGTCTCAATCTATTAAATGCTATCATATTTAACAGAATTACATATGCGATAAGTGAAATTTCATCAAATTAACCCTAAATGCGAAGCGATATTAACGCTGCCGCCGCATCAGCAGCGATATTAAAATTTTTGAATCGACAAATGTAAAGTAAACAAATCGCTACCGCAGAGACGTCGATATCCATACTGTCCAACATCGTCTAAAAATGGCCGCTGCCGTTGCCGCCATATCGGCGGCAATATATGAGGCCCAAATCTATTCAATGCTGTCATATTTAACAGAATTACATACGCAATAAGTGAAATCTTATCAATTTAACCCTAAATTCGAACCAATATTAACGCCCCCGCCACATTGGCGGCGTTATTCATATCGTCGACTGGAGGGAATTCCCAAATCTATAAATAAACTCACGGTCAGCTACCCGCCCCGGCTAAGACATTGGTGCATACCACTTTACCTTTTTCGCGGACCCCCCGGTACCCGGTCCTAGCTGACCGGAGCTAGCGCCTAGCTCCGGTTAAGCCTAGCACAACTTGGTGCATATGGCCCCATAATTAAGCAAATCCGCTACGACCAACAGCGATTCTGTGGAATTCAGCAACTCTTTCAAAAAACATCCACACCTCCTCTTAAACACCTTCGGCATCTTGAATTTGAAACAGGTATGTCCAGGCACAATGCAGAAGATAATGGCTAAGAAATTAACGGATCCTCTCTCTCTGGATGAAGACGAGCAAGTGACAGTTACAGTTACATGCATTCGACATGATCCATGAGTAGACAAGGTAATGGGATTCAGCAGGGTTGATCAGCAACCTATGGCAGGCCGATGTGTGGTACCCGTTTCTTCGTTATAATTAAACATGTTACCATGCAACATATCCAATGACACTCTAAAAATATGTGCATGTTAGCATTAAGAGTTATTTTCAGAAAATACTTTCATTGTTTATTTCAAAGTTCACATTATGTCATAGGGAGGCTACGTAGCCAGACAATAAACCAAAGGACATGAGTGAATGGGTACATGTGGACATTGGCTAACCATGGTCAAAGACTAAGACATTACAGCATTATGTCACTATGTGTTATTTTCATATTGTGCTTTAACCTGTAAACCCAATGAACATATAACCATTTTTAAGTATATAATTTATATCTCAAAAATACTTTTCGTTCAGACGTCGTACTTTCACAGTCTGTACTGACCTCTTGCTACCAGGAGCCACATAGACAGGCTAGGTAGCCGTGGATCAGGGAGCCTAGGTTATGTAATGGTTATCACACTGACCAGGAATGCAAGAGGTGTGTGTTCGAATCTTGCTCAATATTTCCCATTTCCATCACCCCGACAACAATAACATCCAGATAAACCATAAGTTAGACACATGGGATGCATACAGATATGTCATGGATACGATTGTTTATAAGGAGCGGGACATAGTTCAGGCGGTAGGGTGTCCACCTGTGAAGCTGTAGGTCATCCGATTGATCTTGCTCAGTGGACCCATTTCCAGTTTGGGCTATCTTCCGTTCCAACCAGGGGTGGTCCACAACTGGTTCATCAAAGGTTGTGGTATGTGCTGTCCTATCTGTGGAAAAGTGTATATAAAAGACCCCTTGCTGCTTATCAGAAAGAGTAGCAGCCTATGTGGTTGATGAGCTGAGGTAGGGAAAAGGGATAGGTAGGCGGTGTCTTCAGGGGAAGGAGGGTCACACCAGGGTGATTGTGGGGGGTGAGGCGTGACACGCCTGATGGCTATTCGAGGTGCAGGGGTGTCAGCTGACAGTCTCCTGGGGGCGGGCCCGATCACGGGCCAGTGCTTGAGTGATGATGTCGCTGGCTGTGACGTCATTGGGGTGTCAGGGGTGTCATTGCGTGTCATCCTGGCAGTCCGATGGGGGGGTGCTGCCGGAAGGGGGGCTGCTGTGTCTTGTCCAGGCGGCATGAGGTGCGGTGCTGCCGGCAGATCAAAAATCCGCTGAGGCCCCCTCCCCCCTCTGTTCCCCCCCCCCCGTGGTCGCATGCTCATGATTCCTTTTAGTATAGCACACTGCCTTGCTGTGTGTGGTGAGAATGGGCCAGAAGTTGGTGCAGTAGGCACAGGTGTGGTGCTGCCTTGCAGAGGGTTCTCCATGAGGCTCGCCAGCCAAGGTGTGATCCGCAGAAGGCTGGATCGCCATTCCAGGCTCAGCAGGGGCTCCCGTAGGCTTCCCTGGTGTAGGGGGTAGCGGGGTTCAGTGATCGGCAAGCGGTTGGGGACCTTGGCGTGGGCCAGCTCGCGAGGTGGTGCCAGAGGTGGCGCCAATGGTGATCGTCTCGAGGCGGAGGGTGTTGATGGCGACTGGTTTGTGCCATCCAAGGGGCAGCCTTCTGTCTGCTATCCAAGTGAAGATGGTCTCCGAGTAGCGCCGGATGGTAGGTCACGGAAGAGACAGGTTGTCTCGGAGGAGGGCGGTGATATGGTGAGAGAGGGCGGGGGCACACTCATTGGTCACCTCGCCCTTCTTCACGGGCTTACCCTTGGGCCCTCCCTCTACTAGATCATGGGGTAATATATAGTTGCTAGGAATACCTTTCCGGGTGACGTTGTGGAGGGCCTTGGCAGAAGCGAGGATCTCTCGGATGGCGTCGGCAGTGGAGGCGGCCATGTGGGTTGTCTGGTGTTGGAGGGCGGGCATCGCAGGGGCGGCGGCCAGGGTGGTGAGGTGCGTCCCCGCAGGCGTCCAGTTCCTGACATGTCAGCGGTACTCATGGTGAAGGGCAATGGCCGTCTGTGGAGGGTATGCCAACGTGGGCGGCACTGGGTAGGCATAGGCCCCAGATGGTGCAGCGGGGGCCGGAGCGGGAGGTGGGGGCAGGGCGGCCGGCGTCTGGGCAAGGATGAGGTTCTCCATAAGGCTCCCGAGCCAGTCAAGCATGCGGTCGTGGGAGTTGAGTGATACTGAGGTGGAGGTGGCCCATCACTCCATGGCTTCTGCCCGCGATCGGCGGGGCGAGGCTGAGACAGTCATCGTGGAGGCGGAGTCAGCTGTACTGCCGGTTTCCCTTCTGCTGCTTCTGCGGCTGGCAGGGCGGCCTCAACCACAGGTGGTGAAAGGCATGATGATCGTGGAGGCAGCGTGGAGAGGTCTGGTGATGTGAAGGCTAAGGAAGAAGAGACGTGGAGCAGGAGGCAGCAGGAGGCTCAATGGCTGAAGGCAGTGACAGCAGGGGTTATACGGGGGAGAGAGAGGGAAGGCGAGAAAGCCCCAGGGGCGAACAGCGGTAAGGTGAGAGGCAGTAGGGGGGGGGGGGGGGGGGGGGGGGGGGGGGGGGGGGGGGAGGGTGGGCAGCGGGTTGGTCAGGTGTCAGGGCAGGGTGTGAGCTGTGAGGTGTCAGAGACAGCGGGAAAGGGGGGGGGGGCTTCTCCCGCCACAAATCAACCGCAATGCAAGCATTACGACCAATGCAAACAAAGGGCTACCGCCAAAATATCTAATCTTTATTCAAAATAAGTTCAGATAGTAGCCATGATACAAGGCAGAGTAACAACCTAAGTATTTGCAAGAACAACTTTAAAGTCTCAATGTATATCTATCTATATGTGGTATAAGCATATCAAATGTTCGAAAAAGATCTATATGTTTCATCAAATGTATAAAAAGAAAATCTTTAAGCTTTACCAGAGGAAAAATACATAGTAGTCTAGTACATCAATAATGAGATGTAATTTACAGTATTGAGGGTAATGTTGATATGCTTTTTACTTTTATTTTTCTATTTATTATTTATGTGGTATAAGTAATGTATATGTGTTATTATTAAATGGGGAAAGCACCTCATAAGTTTTGTACTTCTGCTTTCTCCCTTTTCATGTGAAAAATGATTGATATAAATATCAACTTGTGTGTACATTGATCATGTGGAAATAATTTTTTTAATTATTATTATTATTATATAGGATCAAATCTAGGTAAATGTTTTAGTTGTTGCTTTTAATTTGATACTATCCTCGGACTGGGCAGCTTTAAGTACCTTGAACCCACAGACACGTGCTTCCTGCTGGCCAACATGGGTGGGTTCTCATATTGCACTTGTTTCCAGCGTGTCCCTCATGGCGACTTGATAGCATTTTCCCATTGGGGAGACCAGGCTGCCAGCACCATGACCCAATTTTCCACTCAGTCACATTAATCTGATAATGAGATAACCAGTCCTTGTCCTATCCTAGTAGAGCACCAGGCTAGGTAGTGACAAGTATCGATTTTGTAAGTCGTTGTTTTGACTTGGCCGGATTTCAAAGTTCCAACTTTCTGCATGGGAAGCCTGCGCTCTTACAGATTCAGCCACTGCATCCAGTCTGTTGTATCAGTGTAGCAGTGTGAAGTGCCACCCTGGCATGGCCCAGGACCCGACTAGTTGCTGGGTGGGCACCACACGTGGATATCTAGGAAGTGACATATTGGGGCAGTATCTGGCAACAACAGGAAGGTCGATCCTAGGATTGCAATAAAAACAATGGTCCTGTAATAGTAAAGGTAAAATCGAAATGCAGCATATGGTCAGAGTGCGGCTAACAAGAGTGCCAATATCTGGAATAATCTGCCAGCTGCAAGAAGGAACACAGAAAACAGCAGTGTTTAAGAAAGTACTTACAAATAATGTAACCTAGAAAAACAACACATGAGTACAACAAGTTAACTACAAAGTCATGACCAGCGTGATTTTATAGGAGCAGGTACATGACATGACTCTATACGAGCCGGTGCATGACATGACTCGATAGGAGCAGGTGCATGACATGACTATAGGAGCAGGTGCATGACTAGATAAAAGATTCACCCGGTACTTGTCGTACACGGGTGAACAACAATGTAGTCTAAATACGGGCGAAAATAGCTTTAGTATGGAACAAGAAGTAGAATGCCTGGCACCAGGGTCAAATGGTTACTTATATCAGCACAGAGTTGATGAAATAGGAGAGAATGCAAAAAGACAAGATGGCAGCCAGAGAACGCCATCGATTTCACTTTTAAATTACATTAGAGTATATGTTTTATTATATTTTCCAACTCAAAGGTAGCGGGTAAATATGAAGACATATACAAAGAATAAATGTTGCTTCTTAGATTGTGAAAGTAAGCCCTCATAAAGACTAATTTCATTAGCCCGATTTTTCGACCGTTTTTATATAAGGCTAGTCTTCACCCTTGTACTGGAAGTAGGGGGTGAATCTTTTATCTAGTGCATGACATGACTCTATAGGAGCAGGTGCATGGCATGACTCTATAGGAGCAGGTGCATGACATGACTCTATAGGAGCAGGTGCATGACATGACTCTATAGGAACAGGTGCATGACATGACTCTATAGGAGCAGGTGCATGGCATGACTCTATAGGAGTAGGTGCATGTCATGACTATAGGAGCAGGTGCATGGCATGACTCTATAGGAGTAAGTGCATGACATGACTCTATAGGAGTAGATGCATGACATGACTGTATAGCAGGTGCATGACATGACTCTATAGGAGTAGGTGCATGACATGACTCTATAGGAGCAGGTACATGACATGACTCTATAGGAGTAGGTCCATGGCATGACTCTATAGGAGCAGGTGCATGACATGACTCTATAGGAGCAGGTGCATGACATGACTCTATAGGAGCAGGTGCATGGCATGGCTCTATAGGAGCAGGTGCATGACATGACTCTATAGGAGTAAGTGCATGGCATGACTCTATAGGAGTAGGTGCATGACATGACTCTATAGCAGGTGCATGACATGACTCTATAGGAGTAGGTGCATGGCATGACTATAGGAGCAGGTGCATGACATGACTCTATAGGAGTAGGTGCATGACATGACTATAGGAGCAGGTGCATGGCATGACTCTATAGGAGCAGGTGCATGGTATGACTATATAGGAGCAGGTGCATGGCATGACACCAATGTTCACAGGCAAAATACTGGCTGACAATGTATATTTCCTTGGTACAACACAAACAAGTAACTATAACGCTTAACTGCATGATTGGACCTTAAGGTCTTACTACAACTATTTTAATTAACAACGTACGAAAGAGATGCACAAATATATATATAATATATATATATATAATATATATATATAGGTAAATGGACTAGCACAAAGAATAGTAAAACCCAGATTTGAACTGTTTGTAATCTACAAAATATTATAATCCATAAACAATAAACAGTAACAAAGCTGAAATTATTACTAAGATTTAAATCAAATGAGGACCTTTTATGAGCCATTTCTCTTGCTATACACTTGGTGGGCAGCACCCGTTCCCGGTCCAAGTCGGCCATCATGGTTGGATAGAAGGGTGTAGGTGGTGAAGGTGCGAGGTGGTGGTGGTGGTGGGGGTTTAGGGATGTGGTGGGGATGTAGGTATGTGTGTGGTGCGGGTGTAGGTGTATGTAGTTGAGGTGTAGGTGTAGTTGAGGGTGTAGGTGTGTGTGTGGTGAGGGTGTAGGTGTGTGTGTGGTGAGGGTGTAGGTGTGTGTGGTGAGGGTGTAGGTGTGGTGTGTGTGGTGGGGGTGTAGGTGTGTGGTGGGGGTGTAGGTGTGTGGTGGGGGTGTAGGTGTGTGGTGGGGGTGTAAGGTGTACTGGGGTTGAAGGTCTGTGTGGTGGGGTGTTTGGTGGGGGTTTAGGGATGTGGAGGGGTGTAGATGTGCGGTGGGGGTTTAGGGATGCTAAAGATTGTGAGGTGCTGCTCTGCAAGACCTACACCTCCACCACAAACCACCTACACCCACACAACACACACACCATCAACCCCCACCACACACACCTACACCCCCACCACATCCCTAAGCCCCCACCATACCCCTACACCACACCCACCCCACCACACCCACTCACCTCACATCCCTACACCCCACCCCACACCCCTAAATCCCCATACACCACCACCACACACACCAAGATCCTCACCACAACACACCCACCACAACACACCACACCCACCACACAAACATATGCCCCCACCACACACCCACCATACACACCTACACATCAACCACACCCACCACACCATACCCACTCACCACACACCCCTACACCCCCACCACATACCCCTAAATCCCCCCCCCACCACACACACCAAAATCCTCACCACACCCCTACACCTCCACAACACACGAGACCGGCATGGTGCGCCATCTGACGAGAGAGTTATGCAAACTGAAAGGTCCCCATTAAACTACTGCTGCCCAGTGGTGAAAACAAGTGTTGACACACTTATCCGTTATGGGTAGGGTAAATACATTCATCATTCAAGAAAAAAGGCTTGCTGGGGTTTGTTGTGCCTGTCGGGCCGGTTGACGCTGTGCATTAGCCTCGTTTCAGAAAACAAGCCAGGTCAGTGTTACTAACGGCTCATTGACTTGGTTACACCAAATGAATGCCGGCTAAAGCTGCAAACACACCGGACGCGGATGTCACGCGGTTCTCGCTCGGGCGTCACGCGGAAAAAATCGAAATGTATGTGATCCGGACAGAGGAAGCCCGAGGCGGATGTGGGAGTGAGAAAGGAGGGTTTATTGCGGGAAACAGGTACAATATGAGTATCAAGCAACGGGGTAACAGGTTTAATCAAATGTTCTTGAGCAGGTCAGTCGACCTCGTCCACGTCCGCAGAGGGGCCCGGGAGGACCTGGGAGGAGGTAGGCCTGGGAGCCGACCCCCCATGCAGTGGCCTACAACAAGAGGGTGGGTGGGTGGGTGGGTGCGGTAAATCCATTGGCGTGAGGATATAAGGCCCGAATGCAGGTCATGGGAAAGGGCGGGAGTGAGGGGAGGTTCGGAAAGGGCCTGGTAGGGGGCGTCTCGGGCTTCCCGCCGGATCAACCACAATTCGGAATTATGAGCCAATATGGGCCGTCATCGATTAACACAACCCGGGCGACTTGGCTCACCCTAGTCGTCAGAATTTCAAATAGAACACCGCGAGTGGAGTTGACAAATACATGTGCCGTGTGCAAAACGACCCGACCCCAGTAACCCACCTCTTGGCTGGGGTTTGCTAGGAGCAATGATGTCACATCTGTGCTGGTACCTGTAGGATAACCGCTACCAGTACAACTCCTACATGTTGTTTTAATGCTTTTTTTTTTAATAACCCAGATTGTCAGCTTCTACAATCATAAAATACTTTAAATCCTATTTTGCTATACATGCATTGGTTATTGAAAAAAAATATTAAGTTTTAGATTAAGCCACCATTTTGTCCACCCCGAGCGTATTCGTTTATTCAACCCGAGTCTGTAGGATGTGCGCATGCGCCAAAAAGTGGCTCGGGTGACCCGAGTTGATTAATCGATTACACCCAAAGAGAAGGCGAACTGGGATAGCATTGCTTTTGGAGTGATTTTTGCCGCTTGACGCGTGGTGCCGCTTGGCTTTTGACCGACTTTGCCCGACTCTACCCTACCCGAATCGACTCGACTCGACTTTAATTGACTTTACTCGACTCCACTTGACTCTACTCGACTATACCCAACTCGACTCGACTCTACCCAACTTGACTCGACTCTACCTGACTCGATTCTACCCTACTCGACTCAACTCTACCCAACTCGATTTGACTCAACTCTACTCGACTCTACCCGACTTGACTCTACCCAACTCGATCGACTCTACTCTACTTGACTCTACTCGACTCTACCTGACTCAAATCGACTCTACCTGACTCAAATATACCCAACTCGACTCGACTCTACCTAACTCGACTATACCCAACTCGACTCGACTCTACCCGACTCAATTCTACCCAACTCGACTCAACTCTAACCAACCCGACTTGACTCAATTCTACTCGACTCTACCCGACTCAACTCTACCCAACTCGATCGACTCTACTCTACTCAACTGTGCCCATCTCAAATTGACTCTACCCGACTCGACTCTACCCACCTCGATTTGATTTGACTCTATCCAACTCGATTCGAGTCTACCCGACTCGATTCTACCCAACTCGACTTGACTGCACTCGACTCTATGCGACTTGACTCTACCCGACTCAACTGTACCCAACTCGACTCGACTCTACCCAACTCAAATCGACCCAACTCAAATCTACCCGACGCAACTCTACCTGACTCGACTGTATCCAACTCGACTCTACCGGACTTGACTTTACCCGACCTGACTTTACCCGACCTGACTTGACACGGCTTGACTTTAAACAGCTGGACTTTACACAACTTGACTTTAGCCGACTTGACTTTACCCAAATCTTGTAAAGTCAAATCGTGTAAAGTAAAGTCGGGTAAAGTCAGGTCGGGTAAAGTCAGGCCGAGTAGGGTCAGGTCGTGTAAAGTTGGACTTGTTAAGTCAGGTCGTGTAAAGTCAAGTCGGGTAGAGTCAGATTGGGTAGAGTGAGGTCGGGTAGAGTCAGGTCAGGTAGTGTGAGGTCGGGTAGAGTGAGGTCGGGTAGAGTGAGGTCGGGCAGTGTGAGGTCGGGTAGAGTGAGGTCGGGTAGAGTGAGGTCGGGTAGGGTGAGGTCGGGTAGAGTGAGGTCGGGTAGAGTGAGCTCGGGTAGAGTGAGCTCGGGTAGAGTCAGGTCGGGTAAAGTGATGTCGGGTAATATATGTATAGCTTTTTTGCCGCGTGCCGTCCGCGCCCAGTATTTTCGCTATTTCCGCGTGAGAAGCGCGTGTCGTCCGCTTGTACTTGCCGCCCGCGTGACGCCCGCGTCCTGTCTGTCCCTAGCTTTAATCCTGTTTAATTTGGCTTTCACAATACATTTTGGTATCATTTAATTAAATGCTTGCGATGATATTATTGTGAATAGGTTCTGTGAAAACGGCCAGGGGTCAAGGCCACCAGATCGCGTTGCAGAGTGGGCAGTCAAAATTAGTCATTTGAAATCCAAGTTAGTTCAAACTAAAGTAAGGTAGATTACAACGATCAACCTAATATATTTATCTCAGCAAATGGCAGAAACTCAAAACCATCGGACGATGCAATCTTAATGACGGCTTTTAATTCGGGAGTGGTACTAAATTGTTTGGTTGTTTGGAGTTTTACGTTCTGGAAATATCAAAGTCATATCAGGACGGGTATCGACTTGTGAGAGTGTCCACTCATGGCGACTTTATAGTGCTACCCCACTGGGAGACCAGGCCACCAGCACCATGACCTAATATCCCACTCAATCACGTTATCCTGACACTGAGCCAACCAGTCCTTGTGAGTTATGTTCAGGCAGCTCAGACTATTGGTGGAATAATATGTACCCGCTTCAACGTTCACCTAGGCCGTATTCGATTAACACGACCCGGGCGGCTTGGGTCACCCGAGGTGCTATAATTTAAAATCGAGCACTGCAAGTGGAGTTGACAAAAACATGTGCCGTGTGCAAAAAGTCCCGACCCCAGTAACACACATCTTGGCTGGGGGTGGCTAGGAATGATGACATCACATTTGCGCTGGTACTGTCCTGTAGGATAACAGCTACCAGTACCAGTCCTACATGGGTTTTTGTGCTAATAACACAGATTAATGAAATGGAAATATAACTAAACTATCCAATCATAAAATACTTTAAATCCTATTTTGCTGTAGTTATGTCATTTATTTAAAAAAAAAAAAAGGTTTTGGATTAAGCCACCATTTTGTCCACCCCGAGCATGGAGAAGCGTATTCAAATTATTCAACCCGAGACTGTTTGTTTGTTTGTTGTTTTACGTCCTAGCAACATCTAAGGTCATATCAGGACGGGTCTGTAGGATGTGCACATGCGCCAAAAAGTGCCTCGGGTGACCCAAGTTGATTACTCGATTACGCCCCTTTAGACCGCAGTTATAACAAATATTTGCACACGGAAATTTGATACCAAAGTCGTCTGCTCGGACCTCAGATATTCGTAGTGGCTTTGTGGGTATCAACCGTCACGCTCCAATAACTAGGCCAATATACATGAACCCCAACCCGTGACTCCGCCCGGAGAGTAAGTGGGCGGTAGGCGTCACTTTCCGGCCACAGGTCGCGTCGCGGGGAAGTATGCGGTCCCCTCACTTAACATCGGCTGGAAGGTGAGAGGGCGCGCGTCCCGGTGTCGTGGTTTAAAACCCCGGCCAGATCGCATTCCCTGCCGTGGCTTCTGCGCATGCGCAGATTTTAAGCACGTCGTCTGCGCATGCGTCAAATTCTCCCCAGTGTCAATGGCCGTGAGCAATCTTCATACAGAAAAAGTGAAATATCTCTAAAACTACACCACTTAGAAACAAACTGCTTGGTACAGATATAAAAAACATATTCAACGAATAGATTATATTAAATTTATACGGTTAGGGTTGTGCATTTCTATTAATTTTGAATAGTGCCAGTGGCAGTGTGTATTCGTTCTGCAGCCGAGCTGCGCGCACATACACAATGTTTACAAACTCCGCGCATGCGCAGAAGCCACGGCAGGGGATGCGATCTCGCCGGGGTTTTAAACCACGACACCGGGTCGTAAAACTGGTGTTACGTCACCGTAACTTGTGGCGCTGGGCCGTGCGTGAACTGGTGAATAGACGAGTTCGTAATTCCAGCAGGATGTGTGGCAGCAAGACACCTGCGTGAAGCACCTGGCACATGTTGAAGCAGTGAGTGTAGCTATGGAATCTGTTAGTTTCAGCACATTTCAGCTCCTGTTTGAAATGTAAAGTATAGTATAACTAGTTATGCACATATTATTTAGGCTGCAGGGCCTCACCTATAGCCCACCGGCGGGGTGGGTGCTGTGTCGCCTGCGCTACCTCGGCTGCTGCTCTGTGAGCCGTTTGCCATCCTCCACCGGCGGGGGTGGGGGTTCGGGGGGTGGGGGGGGGGGGGGTGCTGTGCCGCCTGTACTCCCCCAGCTGCTGCTCCACTGAGCCGCAGGCTATCCTCCAATCAGGAGGAAGAATTGCGGGGGAGGCGTTTTCGGGCGGTGCAGCTCCCACTCGGTCTCCAGTCGGCCGGAATTTTGACTTTTGATTTATTTCGATGTTATATCTATTTTATTGATTGATGATTGACTATTGATTGTTTGTATTGATTGTTCGAACTATTGATTAAACGGAGGGGCCTTTAGAGGGTACCAGCCAGAGTATTGTCTCGTCCAACTATATAGATGTTTCGTTGTTCCTCCCCGGAAGAATATAAATAATATATCAACTAACAAATATATATATAATAAATTACGATGTTAATCTTGTATCTAGCATTGCATTTACATCAATCTAATTAACACGTATTATACCATCTGCATTTAAATCTAGACAAATCAGGTCACTCAGAGTGTTAGAACTATAGCCAGAGTCAGCTTTACTTATTTTATTCATGTTCTGTATTTCAATTAATTTTGAATAAAATCACACCATCAAAAATCGCCTCGACAAAGCCTGGTCCATCCATAAATTTACAACTAAAATCAATTTCCCACTACCGCCCCATAATATTAGTAGTGATGACTTATAACCAGTGATAATAGCACAGATCAGCTGACAGGCCCACAAACCTAACTTTCAGCTGAATTGGATAAGCTAGTAAGTAGTAAGTAAAATTGAAGTCTTGCACTGTGCGTATCGGCAAACTCAATGGCCAGGCGCATTTGTTTTGCTGTCGATGCCGGTTTCAAGGCATGCGCGGTCGGAATTGCGAACCCATCTATTAGTGCATTCACAGCGGAGTTCAGCTTGTCTACAGCGATGGTTAATTATCAGCACTACACTGGCACTGTTAGCAATGTCGCTGAACATCACTTGCTATCTGGACCGCACTTTATCTCCTCTCTGCTGGCCTTGCTCCTCCATGATATGTCTGAAAAGAGTTCCAGGAGGGGGAGCCCGCCAGCTTTTCACTTTCTACTCTTACTCTGTCTGTGTCTTTGGCTCACCGGCTTGTCACCATAGAGCAAATAGACACAGTCCTTTGACTCAACTCTCCTCATTTCTCTTTCCTAGATTCTACCCTTTTTTTTTCTCCCAGGCATACTCCTCACCCTGACCAGGGGAGTTGTGTGCTTGGGTGGGGCCCTGTACCTTTATGTTTCTCTCGCTTTGTTCTCATTGCTGGAACCACCGCTGCACCCATCTTTACCCGCCCTTCCTCGAAACCCTTGCTGCTGTCTGCTGGATACAAGTGCTCAACTACCGCCGGACCGAATAGATTCGGGGCCGCCCCAACGCTTCGCCGTTTCAACGTTGTAAAGATGTCCCCAGCTTCTACAACCGTCCCTACTGAAGATTAATCTTCAACCAAAGATTGGGCCGATTTATCGGAGCCTCTCTATAATGTTGCAGTTCTGCAACCAGTAACCGTCGTAAGGTTACAAACAACCCCAAGCAAGCAAGCAAGTCGCTGAACTATAATGGCACTGTCACAGTACTACACGGGCACTGTTAGCAATATCACCAAACTATAATGACACTGTCACAACACTACACTGACACAGTTGCTGGTGTCACCAAACTATAATGGCACCTTCACAGCACTACACTGGTACTATTACTAGTGTCACCAAACTATAATGGAACTGGTACACCACTACACTGGCACTGTTACTGGTGTCACCGAACTATAATAGCACTGCCACAGCACTACTATGGCGCTGTTTACAGTGTCACCAAACTATAATGGAACTGTCACAACACTACACTGGCACTGTTAATTACTGTTGTCACAAAACTATAATGGCACTACCACAACACTACACTGACACTGTTAGTAGTGTCACCAAACTATAATGGCACTGTCACAGCACTACACTGACACAATCAGTAGTGTCACCAAACTATAATGGCGCTGTCACAGCACGACACGGGCACTGTTACTATTGTCAACAAACTATTACAGTGCTATCACAGCACTCGGTCCGGTAATAATACCAGCATGCGAAGTGGACGCGTTGTCTCCTCGGCCAAGCCGGCCGGTTTGACCCTGGTGCATCGCTTCGATGATTGTGGACACGGTTACTAACACCATAACGACAAACATTTACATCGATCATTAAATGGTCACAACCCAATATCTGTCACTCAATGAAACAACACCTCAATGATACTGTGACAGCACTACATTAACACTGTGACAGCACTACATTGACACTTTGACAGCATTGCATTGACACTGTGACAGTACTAAATTGATACTGTGAGAACACTACATTGATACTGTGACAGCACTATATAAACACTGTGACAGCACTACATTGACACTGTGACAGCACTACACTGAGACTAGGACAGCACTCCATAAACACTGTGGCATCATTACATTGACACTATGACAATACTACAACACCACTGTGTCAACACTACTACGGTATTGTGATGGTACTAGATTGATGCTGTGATAACACTAATTTGACACCATGACAGTACTACATTGACACTGTGACAGTACTAATTTGACACCATAGCAGTACTACATTGATACTGTGACAGTACTAATTTGATACTGTGATAGTACTACACTGACATTGTGTGACAGCACTAATTTGACACCATGACAGTACTACATTGATACTGTGACAGCACTAATTTGACACAGTGACAGTACTACAACGATACACTTGACAGCCCACAGACGGGAGGCGCTATTGCTGGGTGGTTTCGGCACATCGATAACTTGACAGTGGTAATGACAGTAACATGAGTTAAGCTTGCCGCACACTGTCAACCACCACGACTCAGCTGGCCAACCTGGCAGGCCACTGTTCAATGGCTCAGTCGAAGATAGTGTCGAGTTGGGGTGGGAAGTGATGCAAACAAACAGGGACAAATGGGGCTAGAGCGGGCCTCACACCCACATGTCTGCCATTCCAGGCTGAGTATCTAAACCATTGGACTATCTAGGCTCCCTGATGCAATCAACCTACACACCCCTACTTACCCGTCTATGTGGCATTTCACCTGGGGAGGTCAGTGCCCCTCACTACCCTCGCCCACCTATAATCTAAGTCTCACACTTATAATTACAGGGCAGGTTCATCACCGTACGGTGCTAATCCTGGTCACGACCACAGTGTCTTCAGATATGTTCCAATAGACAGGAACACGATGCCTTTTACACAAATCACTCACCAGGGCGACGATGGTGTGTGGTGCGCGTCTCCACCCACAAACCACCTGTAATTGATTAATTATGTGCCAATGCAACAAAACAGAAGATTTGAGTGTGATGAGTTGCTGAGGGAGAAAGTAAACCGGAAAGAGAGTAAGGCAAGAGAGAGCAAGTGAGGAAGTCAAACAGATGCAGGCAGAGAGAGTTGAGAGAAGGAGAGTGAAAACAATGGAAGGGTAGAACGAGTTGAGAGAATGAGAGAAAGAGTGAGAACAAAAGGGAGAGCAAGACAACGAGAACAAGAGACAGTGAGAGCAAGAGAGAAACCGAGGAAAATTGAAAGAACATCAGAGAGATACAAAATGTTGAGAGAACGAGTGAGAGAGAATGAGTGTGATAGAGAGAGCATGAGAAAAAGAGCAAGGGTGAGAGATGAGAGAAACCGAGAGAGAGCAAGGGTAAAAAAATGAAAGATGGCATGAGAGAACAAGACGGGTGAAAGAACAAGACCATAAGAGAGCTTGAAGATAAACATAGCTGAGAGAATCAGAGTGAGCACCATAACACAGAGCCTGTGTTATGGTGAGAACACAAGACAGAAAGAGAAGTGAGAGAGAGAGCATAAGAGAATGAGAGTGCAAGAGAACAAGAGAGGATGAAATGACGAGGTAGCAAAAGAACAAGAGAAAACAAGAGAACATGAGCGAGAGCGAGGCAGACTGAGAGATAGACAGATCGTTGTCTCAGGGGAAATATGATAGAGACTTAGAGGAGTCTATGACAGTGATGTCACAATGGTTTTGTTCAACCTCAGTATAGACAGCAACACCAGAGGCCAGCGGTATAAGATCTTCAGGGAGAGGCCCAGACTTGAGGTCAGGAAACACTCATTTTTCTTTCGAGTAACATATCCATGGAACAGTCTCTCAGACCAAGTGGTTAAAGCACCAATGGTAGAAGCATTTGAGAGGAGGCTGGGTAGATATTGGAGAGGACACCCACAATTATATGACGTCAAGGCTTTGTTCTCCATATGTGTGCAAAAAAGGAAGTTAAAAAAACAAACCATAACGAGTTGGCATTAGAGGCCCAGTAGAGACTAGATCAGCCAGAAGAGGATCTGAAGGAATGAGAGACAGGAGGGTGGTAGGTTGGTGTGCAATGCTCTTCACACAACACTGTGCTGTTTACAGATCTACCTGGAGCGGTACGGGTACATAGATCGGGCAGATGTGGATGCCACAGCCGACATCGCCAGACTCATCAATGGCCGCAAACTCGCCAATGCCATCAGAGCCTTCCAGAAAGCCACCAACCTGCCCCCGACAGGTAAACAGTGCATGCGCAGTCCCCGCTAGACGCATGCGCTGGCTATTCGCAGAGCCTGCGAATAATAGCCACCAAAACTGTAATTCACAAAGCTGCAACCAACCAATAGACAAGTTTGTAATTCCGACTGTGCATGCGCTGAAAATGGCGTCGATGGCAAAACAAATGCATACGGCCATTGAGTTTGGCAAGACGCACAGTGCAAAATGTCGATTTTATTCTAAATTAATATAAATAGAGAACAATTTGGAATAAACATGGATGCATGAATGCAATATAATAATATAATGAATATATTTAAGACAAATATCCATATTTTAGCATTTTGAGCTAAGAAACATACAATTCTCCACAAAACAATCAGTCACTTTAAAGGCTGATGTTTAATCACGATTCTTATTCTAAATATTAAATGTGTCAACAGAAACTTGTTTCAAGGAAATATATAACCAATGTCTGATTTCCTAGCTCTACAGATGTTATTAACCATAGGATATACATTTTTTAAATGAATAAAATAAGTAAAACTGACTCTGGCTATAGTTTCAACTACTTCACTAGTCTGAGTGACCATATTTGCCTAAATCTAAATTCAGATGGTATAAGACGTGCTGATTAGATTGATGCTTGATGAAAGATTAACATCTTAATTTATTATCTATTCTTTTTTAGTTGGTATTCTACGTTTCAAACAAGAGCTGAGATGAGCTGAAACTAGCATATTTCATAGCAGTAGTCAGTGCATGTGCCACACATGTACTTTGCACAGGTTTGTTTTGCTGCCCAACATCCCACAATGCACTGCGTGGCTGGAATTACGAACCCGTCTATCAGCATGCATCATGTGCAGAATTATTTTGCCTTTTGCTTTTGTCGTAATGCTTTGCAAATAACAACAAAAATGGTGATCGTCTGAAAAATCGCCTGTCCTGTGTGTAGCTGTGAATGTACTTCCTGTTTGGGGGCTATATGTTGCTGTAAGTGTACTTCCTGTTTGGGGATGTGTGTAGTTATGAGTGTACTTCCTGTTTGTGTAGATGTGTGTAGCTGTGAGTGTACTTCCTGTTTGGGGACTGTATGTAGCTGTGAATATAATTCCTGTTTGGGAGATATGTGTAGCTCTGAGTGTACTTCCAGTTTGGGGGATGTGTGTAGCTGTGAGTGTACTTCCTGTTTAGGGGCTGTGTGTTGTTGTGAGTGTACTTCCAGTTTGGGGATGTGTGTAGCTGTGAGTGTACTTCCTGTTTAGGGGCTGTGTCTTGTTGTGAGTGTACTTCCAGTTTGGGGGATGTGTGTAGCTGTGAGTGTACTTCCTGTTTAGGGGATGTGTGTTGCTGTGAGTGTACTTCCTGTTTGGGGACTGTATGTAGCTGTGAGGGTACTTCCTGTTTGGGGGATGTGTGTAGGTGTGAGTGTACCTGCTAGTTGTGTAGATGTATGTAGCTGTGAGTGTACTTCCTGTTTGCGGGCTGTGTATAGCTGTGAGTGTACTTCCTGTTTGGGGACTGTTCATAGTCGTGAGTGTACTTCCTGTTTGTGTAGATGTATGTAGCTGTGAGTGTACTTCCTATGTGTGGGATGTGTGTAGTTGTGAGTGTACTTCCTGTTTGTGTAGCTGTGTGTATTTGTGAGTGTACTTCCTGTTTGCGGGCTGTGTTTAGCTGTGAGTGTACTTCCTGAATTGGGGATGTCTGTAGCTGTGAGTGTACTTCCTGTGTGGGAGCTGTGTGTAGCTGTGAGTGTACTTCCGGTTTGGAGAATGTATGTAGCTGGGAGTGCACTTCCTGTTTGTGTACTTGTGTGTAGTTGTGAGTGTACTTCCTGTTTGGGCGATGTGTGTAGCTGTGAGTGTACTTCCTGTTTGAGGACTGTGGGTAGCTGTGAGTATACTTCCTGTTTGTGTAGATGTGTGGAGCTGTGAGTGTACTTCCTGTTTGGGGGTTCTATGTAGCTGAGTTTACTTCCTCTATAGGGGTTGTGTGTATCTGTGAGTACACTTCCTGTTCGGGGGCTGTGTGTAACTGTGATTGTACTTCCTGTTTAGGGACTGAATGTAGTTGTGAGTGTACTTCCTGTTTGGGGGTTGTATGTAGCTGTGAGTGTACTTCCTGTCTGGGGGTGTGTGTTGTTGTGACTACTTCCTGTTTGGGGGTTGTATGTAGCTGTCAATGTACTTCCTGTCTGGGAGCTGTGTGTAGCTGTGAGTGTACTTCCTGTTTAGGAATGTGTGTAGCTGTGAGTTTACTTCCTATTTGGGGACCGTGCATAGCTGTGAGCATCCTTCCTGTTTGGGGGATGTGTGTAGCTGTGAGTGAACTTCCTGTTTGTGTAGATGTGCATAGCTGTGAGTGTACTTCCTGTTTGGGGGCTATGCGTAGCTGTGATTGTACTTCTTGTTTGGGGGCTGAGTGTAGCTGTGATTGTAATTCCTGTTTGGGGGCTGAGTGTAGTTGTGAGTGTACTTCCTGTTTAGGGGCTGAGTGTCGCTGTGAGTGTACTTCCTCTTTAGGCACTGTATGTAGATGTGAGTGTACTTCCTGTTTATGTAGCTGTGTGTAGCTGTGAGTGTACTTCCTGTTTAGGACTGTGTGTAGCTGTGAGTTCACCTCCTATTTGGGGATCGTGCGTAGCTGTGAGCGTCCTTCCTGTTTGGGGGATGTGTGTAGCTGTGAGTGTACTTCCTGTTTGGGGGTTGTGTGTAGCTGTGATTGTACTTCCTGTTTGGGGGCTGAGTGTAGCTGTGAGTCTACTTCCTGTTTAGGGGCTGAGTGTAGTTGTGAGTGTACTTCCTGTTCAGGGACTGTATGTAGCTGTGAGTATACTTCCTGTTTGTGTTGCTGTGTGTAGCTGTGAGTGTACTTCCTGTTTGGGGGCTGAGTGTAGCTGTGATTGTACTTCCTGTTTGGGGGCTGAGTGTAGTTGTGAGTGTACTTCCTGTTTAGGGACTGTGTGTAGCTATGAGTGTACTTCCTGTTTGGGGGATGTGTGTAGCTGTGAGTGTACTTCCTATTTGGGGACCATGTGTAGCTGTGAGTATACTTCCTGTTTGGAGGCTGTTTGTAGCTGTGAGTGTACTTCCTGTTTCTGTAGATGTGTGTAACTATGAGTGTACTTCTTGTTTGGGGGCTGTGTGTATCTGTGAGTGTACTTCCTGTTTGGGGGATGTGTGTAACTGTGAATGTACTTCCTGTATGGGGACTGTGTGTAGATGTGAGTGTACTTCCTGTTTGTGTAGCTGTGTGTAGCTGTGAGTGTACTTCCTGCTTGTGTAGCTGTGTGTAGCTGTGAGTGTACTTCCTGTTTGTGTAGCTGTGTGTAGCCGTGAGTGTACTTCCCGTTTGTGTAGCTGTATGTAGCTGTGAGTGTACTTCCTGTTTGGGGGCTGTGCGGCAGCTGCTAACTTGTCACTGATTGTAGGAGACGCAGACGCCCGGACACTGGCCATGATGCGCGTACCTCGGTGTGGTATCCTTGACGATGGCTTTCCCAGCAAACGCCCTAAGCGATACGCGCTACTCGGTAAGTGTTCTTGACGTATAGCAAATGTGTGACATTCAACATGAGATGTAAAGCGCATGACTTGTGACGTGTGATGTGTGACGTGTGACTTATGATACGTGACTTGTCATGGATGACATGAGACGACATGTGATATGTGATGTGTAATCCATGACATGTGATATGTGACATGTGATATGTGACATGTGACATTTGATACATAATGTGTGATGTGTGACATGTAATATGTGATGTGTGATGCATGTCTTGCAATGCATGATATGTGATGCATGATATGTGATATATGATATGTGATATGTGATGGTGTGATATGTGATGCATGATATGTTTAACCCAGTGTGTGATGTGTGATATGTGAGCATGACATGCGATATGTGACATATGGTATGTCACATGGGACATGTGATACATAGTGTGCGACATGTGATACATAATGTGTAATGTGTGATGTGCAATGCATGAGGTGTGGATTGTAATGTGTGATGTGTGATATGTGATGTGTGATGCATGATGTGTGACATGTAAAATATTCTGATATTCAGCATAGGGGGAATGCAAATGTTCTATTACTGACTGGTATACGTGACCACGTGTATATATATGTATGGGTTGGTGGTGCGTGAGTGGGATGTAAATAGACATAGTGGTGCTGGCAGGTCTGGGTGTGAGTGCACTCAGGGCCTACCCCCTCTGCTGGGATAGGGATCACCACACTCAAAGGTCAAGGTTGGTGGTGGCCATGGGGCCATACCGCTTGGTGGTGGTGGGCAGACCACTGGTATCCATGGGGACTAGGAATGCTGGATCCCTATTGGTAGGGCCAAGAATGCTTGTTTCCCATTGGGGGAAAGGGGAGGGGTGATACTCTACAATGAACCCATGTAACCATATAAATAATGAACCAGAGGTCTTGACTCTCTCTTCTTCTTCACACTTTACACTCTTCCTTTCTCTTTGTCTGTATTGATTTCACCCTAGCCTGCCTACACAGCAACAGATTCGAACATTGGACTTGACAAAACTGGTGACCCTGATGAGTGGATTAGTCGATTAGACTTTACAATGTGAAGTGTAATGTGTGATATGTGATATGTTACGTGTGATCTATGGCATGTGACGCGTGACGTGTGATGTGTGATGTGTGATGTGTGATGTGTGATATGTGACATGTGGTGCATGCTGTGTGATACGCAATGTTTAATAAGTGATGTGTGGAATGTGACATGTGACGTACACTATCTGATGTGTTACGTGTGATGCATGACATGTGGCACATGCTGTGTGATATATGGTGTGTGACAGGTGATATGTGATGTGTGACATGTGATGTGTGGTGCATGATGTGTGACATGTGATATGTGATGCATGGTGTGTGATGTGTGATATGTGATGTGTGATATGTGATGTGTGAGGTGTCATGTGTGACGGTTGACGTGTTATGTGTGATATGTGATGTGTGATGTGCGACATGTGATGTGTGGCATGTGATGTGTGAGGTGTGATGCATGCTGTGTGATATGTGACATGTGATATGTGATGTGTGATGCAAGGTGTGTGCCACATGATGTGTGATTGTGATGTGTGATGCATGGCACATGACATGTGATATGTGATATCTGATGTGTGCTGTGTGATATGTGACATGTCATGCGTGACATGTGATGGTTGATGTGTGATGCATAATGAGTGACGTGTGATAAATGACATGTGACATTGATGTCATGTCACACATACTGTGTGATACATGATATGTGACATGTGATATGTGACATGCAATGTGTGGTGTGTGATGTTTGATGCATGATGTGAGATATGTGACATGTGATGTGTGATATGTGACGTGTGATATGTGATGTGTGATGCATGACGTGTGACGTGTGACCCTGCTGTGACTTGCTGTGTTTGCTCTCTTAGGTGCCAAGTGGAAGAAGACCAGTCTGACGTACAGAATTGTTGTGTATTCACGACAGATGCCGCGCAGGTTGACGGACTATTGGATAAAGCAGGCCTTCATGGTATGGTAACTCCAGCACCCACACCCCTCCACACAGCACACACACCCATATGCAGAACACACACCCATCTACACAGCATACACCCCTCTACACAACACATATACCCGTGTACACAGCGCCCCCCCAATACACATCACACACATCCCTCTACACAGAAGATGAACCCCTCTACAAAACACACACCACTCTTCACAGCACACACACCCCTCTCAGGGGCGTAGCCAGGATTTTCTAGTGGAAATTCCTGAACTTTTTGAGATGATACCATCACATGCCCCCCCCCCCCCCTGTGTCTGTTTGCGTTTCATACTAGCCCATTTCATACTAGCCCATTCATACTAGCCCCTCCCCCCCCCCCCCGAATGTCAATAAAGGATAACAAATATACACATTTCATTTTCACTCTGTATTCATATAAATATATATTATATACATTCAGTCTGACCGAAGAACGTGGAACATAGATGACTGTCGCTTTTCCATGATAGGACTTATGACCCAAACAATAGTTGGGGAGCCCTTATATCGGATCCTATATGGCATGCTTTCATCATTGACCAATCAAAATGGAGATTACAATTATATTAACCAATTAAAAGTGAGTGATAATGTGTCATCTTGGGAATGTGTGAATAACTTCAAAGGGGTCTTTGGAAGGTGCAATAATCTCACTGTGTAAGAAAGTACAAAGGCATCTTTAAGAGGTGTAAGAAAGTACAAAGGCATCAGTTCTGTAAGAGGTGCAATACCCGCACTGTGAGGTGTAAGAAGCTACAACGGGTATCTAATATGTTGTAGCATGATTGACTATATTATTATTTCCTGTTACATATTCTGATTGGTTTACATATATTTATTTGTACACAATCACATATAAAATATATTGGGGCTGACTATATTGAGCTGAGGTGGGTGGGGGGGGGGGGGGGCTGAGATAATGGGACTGAGGTGGATGGGCTGAATATGGGGCTGAGGTGGGGGGGGGGCTGAGGATAATGGGACTGAGGTGGAGGGGGGCCTGAATATATGGGGATGACGTGGCGGGGGGGGGGGGCTGAGGATAATGGGACTGAGGTGGATGGGCTGAATATATGGGCTGAGGTGGGGGGGGGGGGCTGAGGAAATGGGGGACATGGATGGGCTGAATATATGGGCTGAGGTGGGGGGGGGCTCTGAGGATAATGGGGACTGGGTGGATGGGTGAATATATGGGGCTGAGGTGGGGGGGGTGAGGATAATGGTGCTGAGGTGGATGGGCTGAATATATGGGGCTGAGGTGGGGGGGGGGGGATGAGGATAATGGGACTGAGGGGGATGGGCTGAAAATATGGGGCGAGGTTGGGGGGGGGCTGAGGATAATGGGACTGAGGTGGATGGCTGAATTTATGGGGCTGAGGTGGGGGGGGGGGCTGAGGATAATGGGACTGAGGTGGATGGGCTGAATATATGGGGCTGAGGTGGGGGTGAGGATGAATGCAAAACAGTTTTCTTCTTTTTCCTTTCACTTTCTCTATCTTCTTCTCTTTCCTTCTCATTTCCCCCCTTTTTGGGTGGGAGGGGGCTGTAGCCCTCACAGCCCCGTCTAGCAACGGCCCTGCCTCTACACCACACGCACACCTTTGTATACCCCCCCCCCCCCCATGCAGAATAGAACCCTCTACACATCATGTTAGTGCACCTTTAAGTGCCATGTGAGTGCACCTTTTAGTGTCCTGCCATGTGCCTTTAAGTAATGTGTTAGTATTAGTGTGCCTATAAGGGTAATGTTAGCATGGCTTTAAGTGTCACGTGAGTGTGCCTTTAAGTGTTGTGTTATGTGGTGTTATGCGTCATGTATATGCACCTTTAAGGGCTGTGTAATGCACCTCTAAGTGTCATGTTAGTGCACCTTTAAGTGTCACGTTAGTTTGTGCACCTTTAAATGTTGTGTCAGTGTGCCTTTATATGTCATGTTAATGTTCCTTTAACTTTAAGTGTCATTTGTAGCTTTAAGAGCCATAATAGTGCACCTTTAAGTGTTGTATTAGTTAGTGCACCTCTAAGTGTCATGTTAGTGCACCTTCAAGAGTCGCATTAGTGTATGTTTAGGTGTCATGTTAGTGCGCCTTTAAGTGCCAAGATAGTGCACCTTTAAGTGTTGTCTTTGGTAGTGTGCCTCTAAGTGTCATGTTAGTGCACCTTTAAGTGTCATGTTAGTTTTGCACTTTTAAATCTTATGTCAGTACGCCTTTATACGTCATGTTAATGTGCCTTTAAGTGTCATGTGTAGCTTTAAGTGCCATGATAGTGCACCTTTAAGTGTTGTCTTAGGTCATGTCAGTGCACCTTCAAGGGTCGTGTTAGTGTACATTTAGGTGTCATGTTAGTGCGCCTTAAAAGTGCCATGATAGTGCACCTTTAAGTGTTGTCTTCGGTAGTGTGCCTCTAAGTGTCATGTTCATGCACCTTTAAGTGTCACGTTAGTTTGTGCACCTTTAAATGTTGTGTCAGTGCACCTTTATGTGTCATGTTAATGTGTCTTTAAGTATCATGCTTGTTTGTGCACCTATAAATGCCATGTTATTTCGTCTTTAACTGTCATGTTAGTGTGTTTTAAGTGTCATGTTAGTGCACCTTTAAGTGTCTCATTAGTTTGTGCACCAGAAAATTTCATGTTAGTGTGCCTTTATGTGTCATGTTAGTGCACCTTTAAGTGTTACGTTAGTTTGTGCACCGTTAAATTTCATGTTAGTGCCCTTTTATCTGTCATGTTAGTGCACCTTTAAGTGTCATGTTAGTTTGTGCATGTTTAAATGTTATGTTAGTGTGCCTTTATGTGGCATGTTAGTGCACCTTTAAGTGTCACATTAGTTAGTGGACCTTTAAGTGTTGAGTTAATGAGCCCTTAAGTATCATGTTAGTGCACCTTTAAGTGTCATGTTAGTGCACCTTTAAGTGTCATGTTAGTGCACCTTTAAGTGTCACATTAGTTTGTGTACCTTTAAGTATTGAGTTAATGGGCCTTTAAGTATCAGGTTAATGCACCTTTAAGTGTCATGTTAGTGCACCTTTAAGTGTCACATTAGTTAGTGGACCTTTAAGTGTTGAGTTAATGAGCCCTTAAGTATCATGTTAGTGCACATTTAAGTGTCATGTTAGTGCACCTTTAAGTGTCATGTTAGTGCACCTTTAAGTGTCACATTAGTTTGTGCACCTTTAAGTGTTGAGTTAATGGGCCCTTAAGTATCATGTTAATGCACCTTTAAGTGTTATGTTCGTGCGCCTTTAAGTGTCACATTAGTTAGTGGACCTTTAAGTGTTGAGTTAATGGGCCCTTAAATATCATGTTAGTGCACCTTTAAGTGTCGTGTTCGTGCGCCTTTAAGTGTCGCTTACCCTGTTTGCGTTACACATCCTTGTGCGCATGCCCATATAGCACCAGGGACAGGTGTTCTGTCGCAGGATGCGCGGAAAGTTGCGCAGTGATTTATGACAGTGCTTGACAGACGACGCCGACCATTGCACTCGGCCGGTAAGTGCAGGGGGGGGGGGGGGGGGAGAGGGGCGGGAAGACGGGGACAGAAGGGGGAGAGAGAGAAGGGCAGAGTGGGCAAGGGGGCGGGGGGGGGGGGGTGTGGGGGTGGGGGGCAGGTGGAGGCAGGGGTGAAGTGCAGTGCAACTGGTCATCGCGTCAATAAATAGTTCATATGCACCATAACTGCTAAGGCCGGAAGACCAGCAACTCGGTGCTGAAGAAAAGATATTATTTAACTGAAAAAAAGAATTTGATCAAAAACAAAACCAGCAAAAAACATTCTTGTAAGGAAGGCATAGTATAAACAAGGTCATGTGATCGCTAAGCTAACAGACCAGTGTGAAGACTTAACTTGTTTGTGTGTAGACTTGACTTGTTTGATAAGCCAGCAGAACAGTGTGAAGACTTGACTTGTTTGTTAAGCCAACAGACCAGTGTGAAGACTTGTAACAGACCAGGGTGAAGACTTGACCTGTTCGTTAAGCCAAGAGACCCGCGTGAAGACTTGACTTGTACGTTGAGCCAACAGGCCAGTGTGAAGACTTGACTTGTATGTTACATGAACAGACCAGTGTGAAAACTTGACTTGTTCATTAAGCCGACAGTCCAGTGTGAAGACTTGACTTGTATGTTAAGCCAACAGACCAGTGTGAAGACTTGACTTGTATGTTAAGCCAACAGACCAGTGTGAAGACTTGACTTGTTCATTAAGCCAACAGGGCAGTGTGAAGACTTGACTTGTATCTTAAGCCAACAGAACAGTGTGAAGACTTGACTTGTATGTTAAGCCAACTGAACAATGAGAAGACTTGAATTGTCCGTTAAGCCAACATACCAGTGTGAAGATTGGACCTGTTCATTAAGCCAACGGAACAGTGTTCATTAAGCAAACAGGCCAGTGTGAAGACTTGACTTGTTTGTTAAACCAACAGGACAGTGTGAAGACTTGACTTGTTCGTTAAGCCAACAGGACAGTGTGAAGATTTGACCTGTTCATTAAGCCAATGGAACAGTGTGAAGACTTGGCTCGTATGTTAAGCCAACAGAACAGTGTGAAGACTTGACTTGTTTGTTACGTCAAAAGCCAAGTGTGAAGACTTGACCTGTTTGTTAAGCCAATATACCATTACTACATTAAGCCAACAGAACAGTGTGAAGACTTGACTTGTACGTTCAGCCAACAGACCAGTGAGAAAACTTGACTTGTTCGTTAAGCCAAAAGGCCAGTGTGAAGACTTGACTTGTACGTTAAGCCAACAGACCAGTGTGAACACTTGACTTGTTTGTTAAGCTAACAGAACAGTGTGAAGACATAACCTGTTCGTTACGCTAACACTACCAGACCAGTGTGAAGACTTGACTTGATCATTAAGCTAACAGACCAGTGTGAAGACTTGACTTGATCATTAAGCTAACAGACCAGTGTGAAGACTTGACTTGTTCCTTAAGCCAACATACCAGTGTGAAGACTTGACCCGCTGCATCTTCCGTAGGTGTGGATGACGGTGACTCCGCTTCGGTTCCGCCAGGTATACAACCAGTCGGCAGACATCGAGATCATCTTCAAGGGCTATTATCATGGCGACCTGTACGACTTTGACGGGAAGGGTGGCACGCTGGCCCATGCCTTCGCTCCCGGAGAAGACATTGCAGGTGATGCACACTTCGACGACAGCGAAAACTGGATCATTCGCAATCCGAATAGTAAGCAGCAATATCTTCGACTGAATTTGAATGAAAGCATTAACTCAAGTATGTGGTGTAACGAACCTGCTGACACAATTAATTAAGCCGCGGGTTACATGGAGAACTCAGCCAAATATGGTGTATAAGAAAGCACCCAAAAGCTGTGTCAAGTTTTATTTTTATAGCTGAGGTTTTGATAAGCAGCAGTTGTGTACAGAACCTTTCCTCTGAGCATGTGCTGTGAGTTTTTACCCACAATAGAGGATCCGGTTCAGTGACCTTAGACCTAAACTACTTCTTCCCACTGCCATCATGAAAATTGTCAACTTCAGTGCCATTTGGCTTAGGCAATGGCTCATGACACAAAACACTGTCACAAATACTGAATTTAGCTATTGTCATGGGAGTGATGAAAATGGGAAATATTGTGCCTAGAGTGGGACTCGAGCCAACATCTCTTTGCATTCTGGGCCAGTGTGCTAACCATTACACTACCTAGGCTCTCTGATATCACCACACTACCCACGCCTACCTGTCTATGTAGTTACTTGCCTGCGAGGTCAGTGCAGACTACTACACTCGTCCCTCTGGAATTGTAAGTCTTTTAATGCTTACAATTAATACATACAGGCAATGCACTTACACATACATACACAGGGTAGGTTCAACAACCATACAGTACATAGCTTGTACAGGATCATGGTAACGGCAACCAGTGTCATGGGGGTGATGACAATTGGAAATATTGCACAATCAAACCATCATATGGTATATAATTACAATTAGGTTGAAGGAAATTTCATTTACTGTAAAACGCTACCCTTAGCAAAAGCGACTTGAGGTCATGGTGCTCACAGTCTGATCTACCAGTGGGGTAGCACTATAAAGTCACCATGAGTGAGCACTGCTACAAGTCGGTACCCATCCTGATATGACCGGAGATGTTGCCAGGATGTAAAACCCCAACAAACAAAGCTTCCGACCGGCCTGAGCGAACACTATTCACACTGTACTGACTTGTTGCCAGCTGGTGCTGTGTGTACACTTTTCATATTGTACTGACTTGTTGCCAGCTCGTTCTGGGTGTACACTCTTCATGTTGTACTGACTTGTTGATAGCTGGTGTTGTGTGTACACTGTTCATGTTGTACTGACTTGTTGATAGCTGGTGTTGTGTGTACACTGTTCATGTTGTTCTGACTTGTTGCCAGCTGGTGCTGTGTGTACACTGTTCATGTTGTTCTGACTTATTGCCAGCTGGTGCTGTGTGTACACTCTTCATGTTGTACTGACTTGTTGCTGGCTGGTGCTGTGTTTACACTGTTCATATTGTGCTGACTTGTTGCCGGCTGGTGCTGTGTGTACACTGTTCATATTTTACTGAGTTGTTGCTGGCTGGTGCTGTGTGTACACTGTTCATGCTGTACTGACTTGTTGCTGGCTGGTGCTGTGTGTACAATGTTCATGTTATACTGACATGTTGCCGGCTGGTGCTGTGTGTTGCAGTTGGTGGGACGGACCTGTTCTCAGTAGCGGTGCACGAGTTCGGGCACACACTCGGCCTCTCCCACTACTACTCGACCGGCGCCATCATGAAGCCCTTCTACAACTACGTCCACGACACCAACATCGTCCTCAACTACGACGACATCATTGCTATCCAGTCACTCTATGGTACGCTGCACCTTAAAGCTGCATGGTCCCATGTTGATAGTTTTAATCTACCTTACGCCCCTGCCCCTGCCTTGCAAAGTTGTAAACCACTGCCTTGTGGTAAGAGCCCAACATCTCCTGACCAGCCACTGCAGGGACAAATAGTTTGCGCCTGTCTTGACATGTTCTTGCCATTGTGAGACCTCTATATGCTCCCCGAGAGAGTGCTGCTAGTAACTTGCAAAAGCCAGCAGCACTTCAACACTTTGCAAGCCGCTTTTATGAAATGTAAGACTGACTCATGGACATAACTCTCGCAGCAGAGGGCTAAATGGAGAGCAGCGGTTAAGTAATGAAAGCAGTCTTTGTCGCATTGCGACTGACAGCATGATGATGATGACTTTAGTTTGAAGTAAGATTTATCTTAAGTGGTTAACTTTGGAGATATTCTAAGTGCAAACATATGAAATTAATGTTGGCAAGGACACCAAAACTCTTACACCATAGGCTGCAGCAGTAAGAGATAGATTCTTCTAAATTGCCTTAGTATCCCTTTATGCGGACTATTATTCTGTAATTCTGTAATTGTAGGTGTTTTAAATGGTTGACATCTATAAGTCATGCAATGCACTTACATTTATATGGGTCTTTTCATGGTAAATGGGGCCAAAGTGTTACATGAGGGTCAACAATTAATATTGTGTATTTCCCTTTTTTTTCAGTGAGTAGCCAACTCTTGTCCATATGTATACTAGTAATGTGAAGGAAAAGATAGTTGAGGTTAGCCTCTTGTCAGAATAATACAAACTAATGAAGTAGCCAGCCCGAAATGTGGATGTAGCATATGATCGATTAATAACAACAATTATTTTCAACAATTTATTGCATGAAACAATTAATTTTTACGCTATGACCCCCTAATTTCACTACTGTACTATGAAGAAATATGTACCGGGAAGTTACATTCTTCCCAATTTTGAGTTCTGGACGTAACACAATAGAAGTGAACACCAAAAAATGTAGGGGATTTCAACTTCAATTTTTTTCATAAAGCTTTGTAGAAAAATTATATTACTAGCCATGGTAGTAGAAAATAGCCTTACACAAGCAACAATAGTAACTATTTTGTTACCGAAGCTCTGGTTTTCCCAGGATAACATATTTCCTAATTTAACAAGCAAGGGACAAGCAGTGGACATGACAGTTACATCCAGAACCAGTTTAATCACCATGGAATATTAGATTAAAAAGATATATATATGCATATACAATTAACATTTATTTCAAGTAAGAGTCTCCTTATATTATTTCATTGACAAACAGGTAATATTGTATGCAAAATAAAGGTCTAGTAGGCTGTTGAAAGTCCACATTCTCCATGTAACAAATTCATGCCTTTAAAACACCATATTATTGTAATGAACATGTTGGCTTTTTTGTTACTATGTCACATTAGGCCTTCATTTTTTCACATACATCCCTCCAAATTGTAAGAACACCAACTCTATAAAGAAAATAACTCCTCAACTCTTTCAATAATTGGTTTTTACCATTACATACTGGAAAATACATTGGCCCCATTTACCATGAAACGACCCATATATATATATATATATATATATATATATATATATATATAGGTGGTGTCCTGCTGTGGTGGTGTGTTAATGCTGGTAGTATCTTACTGTGGTGGTGTGTTAATGCAGATGGTGTCTGCTGTGGTGGTGTGTTAATGCAGATAGTGTCAATCAATCAATTGGGGTGTTTGTAACCTTATGACGGTTACCGGTTGCAGAACTGCAACATTTGGTAGAGAGGCTCCGATAAATCGGCCCAATCTGTGGTTGAAGACTTGTCTTCGTAGAGGGAGTGTTGTGAAAGCTGGGGACATCTTTCATGACGTAGTGACGGCAGGGTGTCGGGGCGGCAGCGAATCTCTCCGTCCCGGCGTGTAGTTGAGCTGTAGGTGTGTGTAGTGTAGTGTAGCACTTGAATCCGGTCAGCAGCAGGGGTTTGAAGAAGGCGGGCAAAGGTGGGAGCAGCGGTCGTTCCAGCAACAACAGATAGTGTCCTGCTGTGGTGGTTTGTTAATGCAGACCGTGTCCTGCTGTGGTGGTGTGTTAATGCAGGTGGTGTCCTGATGTGAGGGTGTATTAATGCAGGTGGCGTCCTGCTGTGGTGGCGTATTAATGCAGGTGGCATCCTGCTGCGGGGATACATTAACACAGGTGGTGTCCTGATGTGGGGGTGTATTAATGCAGGTGGCGTCCTGCTGTGGTGGCGTATTAATGCAGGTGGCATCCTGCTGCGGGGATACATTAACACAGGTGGTGTCCTAATGTGGGGGTGTATTAATGCAGGTGGCGTCCTGCTGTGGTGGCGTATTAATGCAGGTGGCATCCTGCTGCGGGGATACATTAACACAGGTGGTGTCCTGATGTGGGGGTGTATTAATGCAGGTGGTGTCCTGCTGTGGTGGCGTATTAATGCAGGTGGCGTCCTGCTGCGGGGATACATTAACACAGGTGGTGTCCTGATGTGGGGGTATATTAATACACATAACATCCTACTGTGGGATTGGTTTAATGCAAGAGGCGCCCTCCTTGGGTTTGAACTAAACTACACCAGTCCCCACCGTTCCCACTGACTCGTTGGTTCCCGATTCATCTACAGGAGCAGGTCAGCGGCGGATTAGGACGCGCCCACGTGTTACCCACATGACGTCCACCCAGCGTCCCCGCACGACCCTTCCGGGGATGATGGTGCCTGCGCGGCCGGTGCCGGGATTCTGCACACGCGAGGTGCACTTCGACGCCATCGTCAGCACTCGTTCCGGCAGGACCTATGCATTCGAAGGTAAATAAAATCTAAAAAACTGAACCAAACACACTCCGTCCTGATATGACCTTAGGTGTTGCCAGGATGTGAAACTCCAACAACCAACCGAACCAAACACAAACACCTGCACAAATGATCCTTGGCGCTGCTTTGTCTTGCACTTGGCATTACTACTGAAATACCAACAAAGCTTAGGACTCTGATTGATATTTTGTTTTATTTTGTACAATACAATATGATACAGACAACTCAATTCCCCTCTCTTCAACCAATACTAATACAAAGTCTATCTCACCCGTGTGGTCCTGCTACTTTTTCACTGCTCTGGTCTCAGGTTCTAACTGTACTCTCCCGAATGAATGAAGGAATGAATGAAATGGGGGGTTTACAGTCATATAATGACTGAAGGTTGCAAAAAATGGCAACACTAAATGGTACCTCGAAAGGTGGTCCCATGTGGGAGAAGAAAATTTCTCAGGGGTAAAAGGGGTAGGGATAAGACTGGAAAGATGGCGGTACCAAGGGGAAACAAATAAAGGGCCGGCAAAGGGTCTCTCCCCAAACCTCGGATGGAAGGGAAGGGGGGGGAAGAAAAAGAAAAAAAGGGGGAAAAAGGGATCGGTAGGGAGACGGTGAGGGAGGTTCATGTTAGTGGTAGAGAAGGAAAGGGGTTAGTGAAAGAGCTAGGCAAGAAGTTATTGGTCTCAGTCAACAACAATGTTAGTGTGAGGAGCACCAACAGATCCGATGATTAGGCGGTTCTACCAGTAGAAACGGGCGAGGGGCTCCCAGGTAGTCTTGGACATCCTGATGAGGATGGCCAAGGCAGTCCTGGTCTCACTGAGGTTTTTGTCAGAATCTTCAGTGAAGTCGATGATGGCAGATCTGTCAATAGCATTGCAGGTAGTGAGGATGTGTGCAACGTTGAACATATTGAAGCCACAGAGACAGCGCTGGAGGTTGGGCGTATTGATAAAGCGACTGTAGCCTGTTTTGAAGTGGTTTACGGCCACGAATAGAAGCGGGAAGGTTGAGATTGATGGAGATGTTTTGATGAACAAGTGAGTACCAGAGCCAACTCATCGAGTAGGGGTTCTGGACTTGCTCTATCCTCATGGAGGCAATCCAAAGTGTGGTGCTAGTGCGGGCATCAGCGGCTGCTAGTTTAGAAATGGAGGGACGGATATAGATGTTGACGTTGAGGCGGTTGGCTCCTTCCAGAGCAGCTCGGTCAGCCATGTCATTTCCAGAGAGTCCGATGTGGAAAGGGACCCAGAGGAAGGAGGTGATGTGTGATGCATTGTGTCTGACAGATATGGAAATACTCTCACACCCCCAGACCAGCATTACAGCTAGCTTGACAACTCTCCAAGCACCAGCCTACCCTGACCACTGTCCAGCTGCAGACCAGCCTCTCCCTGGTCTGTCTCCATGCTCTACTGCCCGGCAGCCCCTCTTTTACACACAATTCACCTACTGGTGCACTACCTGGTACATCCGTTTTACAGTATTTTCCCCCTTCCCACCAGGACCTACACTGTGGTCTACATAATTTCTCATTGCAACACACATGCTTTTACTAGTTCTTGACTCCTTAATATTTACCCAGCTTAATCTACCTTTTATTTTCCTTTCCAATATAGTAGAATTTCCCTCCTGCTCCATAACTTTTAACATTACACCCGTATTTGATAACTGTCGACTCTAAGCCTAAGATCTGTATAATTTTACACTAGGATAGGATTAGGACTGGTTGGCTTGATAAGTTGATTGAGTGGGGTATCGGGTCTTCTTGCTGGCCATTGTGTATCCCAGTGGGGAAGCATTATAAAACCACCACGAGTGTGCATTGCAACAAGATAAGATAGGCATTCTATATGACCTGAGACGTTGTTTGTCTGTTTATTGTTTGTTGGGTTTTGCAACCTGGAAACATCCGTGGTGTTCTCTGTGGCAGGGTGGTTAGAGTGTTTGACTTTTTTCTACGTCGGACTCCTAATCTGAAGGTCGGTGGTTCGATTCCCTGTGCCCCCAACTCTGCCACTGTGTATAACTTACAGCATCATCAAAGGCTTGTTGCTCTCATACCATCTCTAGCTGGTGTGGTAGGTTAAAAATCCCTTGGGTCGGTAAAAGTGTAGGCTCAGGCTTTCTATCGACCAACTGTCTAAAGGTGAAACCAAGACTATTCAGACTTATCCATGATAGGCAGTATAAATCTTCAAGACAAAAAAAAGAGAATATTTTTATCAGCATATTTCCAGTAACAACTTTTCCACTTGAAGTTTTTTCTCCTGTGCGACATTGCAATTTTTGATTTCAGAAGTAATGCATTGGACATTAGCCAAAAGCACAGGCTTCCCATGCGGAAGGCCCAAAGTTCGAATCTCAGCCAAGTCAAAGCAATGACTTATACAATTATTAATGCTTGTTTCTAACTAGCCTGGCACTCACCATTAATAGGAAAGGACAATAGCTGGTTAGCACAGTATTAGGAAAATGTGACCGTGATGGTGAAAACAAGTCTATTCAGACTTATCCATGATAGGCAGTATAAATCTTCAAGAACAAAAATATATCAGGATGGGTACCGACTTGTGACAGTGTGCACTCATGGCAACTTTATAGTGCTACCCCAATGGGAGGCCAGGTCGTTGGCACCATGACTCGCTTTCCCACTCAGTCAGGTTATCCTGATGTTGAGATAACCAGTCCTTGCCCTATTTTTATGTCCTACTCCTAGTAGTAATGCTGAATGCTGGGCTAGGTAGTGACACGTATCAATTTATTAAGACATTGGGTACAGTAAAACCTCTCTAAATCGACCGACCATGGGCCCAACTTTAAATGGTCCATTTAGGGAGGTGGTCAGTTTAGGGAGTTTTTGATTTAGTTACAATGGTATCGTATGGGCAATCTTGGTACCCAAATAATGCAATCGATATAGGGGAGTGGTCGATCTGTGGAGGTGGTCGGTTAGAGAGGTTTTAGTGAATATATATATGCATAGTGACCACATTTCAACTTGCCTAAAAAGAACAAAAAATCATGATGACTGACACCAGAAGCCTGAAAAGGTTAGTGAGGTGGGTGCACAGTGCTGAAGATCACGATTAAGACACTTCCATTATCTATATCAGCATCAGTCCTTTTACATATCATACATTCCCTCATTGTTACACAGGCTGGCAGTACGTATACGTGTGGAATGGCGCTGACCTTGACCCAACGACCCCAAAGTTGACCTCTGACCTGTTCCACAGGCTGCACTGGGGCGTGGACGCCGCATTCTCCATCAAGTGGCGCAGTCGGGAACTTATCTACGTCATCAAGGCAGGTCACATGATCCAGGGGGGGGGGCTGGGGGGGGGCGGCGTGACGTCATTCACTGAACCCCCTCTAATAAGCTGCTCGAGTGTGCTAAATATAGACTGCTGAGTCTGCTTATCTGTCCAGCAGATGGTCATCCTGACCTCTCAGATCATCCAGTCAGGCATTATTTATTAGTATATATTACGCGTATTTCTGTCTTAAAGTTACACAGTCTGATGCTTTTAACTTTCTGCCATTTTTTGTTTGGTTGCCGGTAGTTTAGAACGTAGTTCAACAATAATTGTGCCGGTGATGCATTTATGGTAGTTAGAGGAGTATTTCGGTAGTTTAATAACGCTAAATTATAATTTAAGTTGGAAGTTTGTGCTTTTTTTATTAGTTTCTTTATTGTTTGCACATAACGTTCTACCTGACCGTTACTTTGCGGATGATCTGGACAGAGGAAGCCCGAGACGGAGGTGGGTGAAAGAAGGGTTTATTACATAAGATAATGGCGCAGGGTACAAAGGCGAACAGCAATGTTATAAGTCAATCGACCTGCTCCAGGTCCGCCGAGGAGGACGGAAGACTCTGGGAGGAGGTAGGCCCGGGAGCCGACCCCCTAATGGGTTAAGAGAGAGCAATAAGGCTAGTTAAGAGAGTACAATCAGAGGGTGGGTGGGTGAGGTAAATCCATATGCTACGGAAGCCGGGACCCGAATGCAGGTCAGAGGGGGAGGGGGAAGGGAGCATGCGTGAGGGGACGCCTTGGGCCTCCCGCCAGATCAACCACAATTCGGAAATTATGGGCCGATCTGGACAGAGGAAGCCCGAGACGGAGGTGGGTGAAAGAAGGGTTTATTACATAAGATAATGGCGCAGGGTACAAAGGCGAACAGCAATGTTATAAGTCAATCGACCTGCTCCAGGTCCGCCGAGGGGGACGGAAGACTCTGGGAGGAGGTAGGCCCGGGAGCCGACCCAAAACAGAGGGCCAAGGCTCTCGGGGCGTCGGAGGCTGCAAGCTTGGGGACGTAGGAGTGGACAGCGTCGGATTCCCATGTCCCCTGCGCCATGATTGCGGAGAGGTCGACCCCCCGTGAGGCGCACGCCTGGGCGGCGCCGCGGCGGAGGCCGTGCATGGTGTATGCGTCGGCCCGCGGGACGCCGGCGGCCCGAAGGGCGGCGCGGATGAGGGGGGTGACGTCGCGGGGGGTGAGAGGCACACCGGGGCGGGCGAGGAAGGCTGGGGCGTCACCCGATGCCGGCGCGAGGTCGAGGGCCCGCCTCCAAGCGCGCACCGGGCAGATGGCTGAGCCCGGGATGGCGGGGACGAAGAGGGATACCGCCTGCGTCGGGAGGCGGATGGTCTTGGAGGAGGCGATGCGGAGGCGGAGGCCGCCCGGGACGGGGCGGACGTCGTCCCTCCGGAGGGTGTGGGGGCCACCCCAGGGCGCGTGCGGTGGGGATAGCAGGTTGGACTGCCTCAAGAAACTGAAGAACCCCACGACCGTGGCCGCCCAAGGGGCAACGCCGAGGTGGCCCAGGGCCCTCATGTAGTCATGGATGACAGGAAGCATCTCGGGGGCGATGCCCGGGGCCCGCCGGACCGGCGCGGCGAAGAGGCGCTCACCCCCACGCCTGACCCGGGTCGTGAATGGGGCATCAAAGGGGGCGGGGTCGCCGCCCGCCTCGCGGACCCAGGAGCGGGCCCCGGAGAAGGCGTTGGCGACCGAGGCCGGCGATGGGAGCAGGCGGTGGAGGTGCGCGATGAATTGGCCGACGTCGTAGGCCGCGGGGGCGAGGTGGTCGATGCCCTGGTCGAGTGCGAACTCCACGTATCGCCTGGCGTGCCGGTCGCGGTTGCGCCATGTGCCCGGCGCGAGCGCGGCATGGTGCATCTCCATGAGGTGCTTGTGCGCTGCGGGCCCGTAATCTGGAAGAGGTCAGAGGTCATTGGTGATGAGTTCGGGGGAATGGTGGACCCTGACCCTCCGAAGGCCGCGAATTTCACAATGATTTTTAGCAATTTCAAGGGCGGCTGGGGAGAGGTGGGCGCGGCTGAGGGCATCGGCGAACTCCAGCTCGGAGCCCGGCTTGTGGCGGACGACAATGTCGAAGGAGCCCCGGGCCGCCATGAGCCAGAGCTCCCTCGCGCAGGCGCCCAGGGTGGGGTCCGCCGCGCGACCGCTCTGGATGGCGTGCGCGGACGCCGCGTTGTCGGTGTTGACGTGGATGCGGTGCCCCGAGGGGGCGTCGGGGGCGAGGGCGCGAACCGCGAGGACCAGGTTCAGGGCCTCGAGCTCGTGGATGCTGGGGAACGCCTCGCGGAAGGCGTCGTCGTAGGCCTCCGCGAAGCAGGCGGTGGGCGAGAACGCGCCCCCTCCGGTGAGGCACGAGTCGCACTCGATGGTCCACTGGGGGCGAATGCGCGGGGGAAGCAGGCACACGCCGTTCCCGCCCGCCGCGTAGTCGCGGAACCAGAGGATGTCCTTGCGGAGCTCCGGGTCGACGTCCGCGGCGCCGGCGGCGGGCGAAGACCTGAGGGCACGTAGGATGCGCGCCATGAACGCCCTTCCGGGGATGACGCAGGTGCTGATGTGGGCGAGGCGGCCCACGAGGCGCTGGAGGGCTCGTCTGGTGAGGGTGGGGCGCCCGAGCCAGCGCTCGCACTCCTGGACGACGTCTCGGAGCTTGTCGTCGGGGATGCGGAGCACCATAGCCTCGGTGTCGCATTCGATGCCCAGCCAGGTGAGGCGGACGGTAGGGGGGCAGCATTTGTCGGGGGCGAGGGTGAGCCCGAGGGTCGCGCAGATCTCACGGAGGCCATCGAAGGCCTGCATCTGAAAATTTCGAGTAACGACCTAATGATATCTTTACTGGTAGTTTTTGACAATTCTCTGACTTCCGGGAATTTCGAGTAGTAGTCAATCACCAATAAGTACGTTTTATCCTCAATTTGAAATAGATCAGCTCCTACTTTTTTAAATGGACTATTGGGTATGTCATGTGACATTAATGGTTCAGCATGAGGGAGATTTCGGTGTTCTTGGCAAATTGAACATCTAGCCACGATGTCTTCTAATTGCTTGCTCATGCCTGGCCAGAATACATTGTCTCTGGCCAGTTGTTTGCATTTAATTACACCCATGTGCGTTTCATGTAAGATATCTAACACTTCTCTCTGGAGAATTGTAGGTATGATGACTTGATTTCCTTTGAATAACATGTTGCTATCTGTAGTTATCTCATCTTTAAATGTAAAAAATGGTTTAACGTTTGCAGGCAATTTTTTGTTATTTATCGGCCACTTAGTATTGACTAACCGTGTTGCTTCTTGGAGCGCGTCATCTACCAATGTGTTGTTTTATACACATTGTAGCATGTTTGGAGCTATGTCGATAGTAGCTATGGACAATTTGTTGTTGAAAAGGTCATTTGGTGCTGTGTTAGCGGTGTGTGCCCGGGACAGTGCATCTGCAAAATACATGTTACATCCATTAATATGTATCACCTTTATATTGTAATTTTGCAGACGCATCCGCATTCTCTGCATTCATGCAGACAGCATGTGCAGAGGTTTGGACATACTATTCACTAATGGCTTATGGTCAGTTTCAACTGTTATCTTTTTTCCATAGACATATTCATGGAACTTAACATAACCAAAGCATATAGCTAGCAGTTCCTTTTCAATTACTGCATAGTTTGACTGCGTATCGTCCAAAGCCTTTGATGCCATAGCTACAGGTTGACAGTTTTGAAATAAAGTTGCTCCTAACCCTGACTTTGAAGCATCTACTTGTATCGTGACTTTTTCGTTAACATCATAGTATCTTAGTACAGGAGCAGATATTAACAGTTGTTTTAACAGTTTAAATGCTTCATGCTGCCAATGCCAAGCTATTTCTTTACCTAGCACTACCCGTAATGGTTTAGTGCTAGGTAACTATCTCCTAACTTAACTTTAAATCAATGTCGTGATATTTGCCGAGTCAGTGAGAATTGCCATGCGCAACTCAACAAGAGTAGTGTAACGGACGAGAGTGTTGACATGGTCGGTGCGCGTAGTGCAGAGCCACCGAGGCGACCCCGGTACGCATCTCCAGGGCCACGTGGTCGAGCCTGGACGGAGTGCCGCACACCTTCATCAAGACAACGAGTACAGTGCATGAGGTGTGGTTACACTCATGCCGCCGACCAATTTCCTGCTAAAGATAAGCCATGCTTATTTTGTAAGAAAATAGGACATTTTCAGTGAGTTTTTCGGGCCCGAAAAAGTGCAACAGCAAATGTGAATGAACTTGAACTTGAATCTGAAGAATTGAATGAGCAGTTACAACTTGCAGAGTTGGACAGTGACGAGTTGTTGTACGTCGGTGAACTTTCAAATATTGAGAACAAGCAACATGACCTATGGTATGCCCCGCTTAAAGTTCCGAACATTACAATCCAGTTCAAGCTTGATTCAGGAGCGCAGGCGAATATTATATCCAAGAAGATTTACGACAAAATGGAGAATGTCGTTCTACACCCATCCAAGTGCTGCCTCGTCACCTACTCAGGGGAGCGGATTCGCCCAGAATGCGAAATACATGTAGAAGTCGAAGGACAGGCGATATGCTTCCAAGTCACAAGAGCCGGAAGCCCAATCCTGGGGAAAGATGTGTGTGTCGACCTGAAGTTAATACAGCGTGTGGGTGAAATCAAGTACAGACGAGTGTGACCGAAGCATGCCGCAAGCGGTCAGGAAAACCCACAAGACAAGGACAAGGACAGCCAGAGCACTGCGCCCGAAAACCTGGTAAATAAATATTGTGATGTATTTCAGGGTTTAGGAACGATCAAAACTAATGCAAATATATATATTGATGAAAATGTTACACCCTCTATTGACGCTCCTCGTCGTATTCCGCATGCTATTGCTGGTAAAGTTAAAGAGGAGTTGGATAAAATGTTGCGCATAGGTGTAATTGTAAAGCAAGAAGAACCTACACTATGGGTCAGCTCAATAACCATAGACAAAATTTGGGTATGTCTTGACCCAACAAAATTAAATAAGGCTATATTGCGAACTCCCTACCCAACACGCACAGTCGAGGAGGTAATTTCGAAAACAGCAAAGGCAAAGTACTTTACAGTATTAGACGCCAATAGTGGCTACTGGCAGATCAAATTGAATGAAAGAAGCTCCAAATTGTGCACATTTAATACCCCATGGGGTAGGTATCGCTACACGCGCCTTCCGTTTGGCATAAAAACAGCTGGCGACATATTCATCAGTGAAATGAATGCTATTTTAGGGGATTTGCCTGGTGTCAATGTCATTACAGATGATATTTTGGTATATGGTGCCACAATACAAGAGCATAATGATAACTTAGTACGAGTTTTATGTCAAGCACGAGAGTCAAATTTGAAATTAAATCTGAAGAAGTCACGTATCTGTAGAACACAAGTTAATTATGTCGGACATATACTAACCCAGCAAGGCCTTAAGCCAAATAAAGAACGCGTACAAGCAATTACGGATATGCTAGAACCTACAGATAAAGCTGGTATTCAACATTTCTTAGGTATGGTCGGATACATGAGTAAATTTATTCCTAAATTCTCAGAAATTACTAAACTTAAAGTTAAGTCTGTAGTAGTTTATCTCTTAACTTATTGTCTTTGACTCGGCAGACTATTCAATCACACAACATGGAGTCCTCGATTTCCCCATAGTCACACGGTGGTATGCGGTGCTATAATTCACATATGTACTCATCTATTCCTTCACTTGACTGATTATAAGAGTTGAACTTATATCGTACTACCGTCACATTGGTGTGTCCAATTCAGTAGTCTTCAAATGCGTCACTCAATGGTTGTATTTTGTCTTTGTCATCACTGTCAATTTTGAATGTTTGGTGCAGCTTTTGGGCATGAATTCCAGCTACATGGAGAAATACGCAACACTGAATTTTTTTCTCCTTTGTTAGAAGCTCCTGAAGGTATGGAATATATCTGGAAAGCATTCAACCACGACCTCCAGTTCAATGCCAAGTTTCCCTGTAAGGATAGCGGTCCCGGCGGTTTCAAACCTGTCAACACCATGTCCATGGGTTCGTGAACATCTGACACCATGTAAAGAATAACACGTGTCGACACAGCGAGTGGAGTTTAATGACTGGTTTATTTTTATCTCCAACCTTACCACATCGACTCTATGACATCACAATCTCGTGTAGCCCTGCACCCTGCGAGACCACGCGCCCGCCGCTCCGACCCTGTTTACATATATTACAGTAATTACATTAGATTGATCGTGATAATCTACTTTACTTTAGTTTGAAATAACTTTTATTTTAAATGGCTAACTTTGGAAATATTTGAAGTGAAAACATGCTAAATTCATTGTTTGCAAGCACTTCAAAGTTCTGACACCACAGGCCTCAGCAGAAACAGGTTCTATTAAATTGGCTTAGTGTGCCCTTCGATGCAGCAACAGTGCACCAGGCAGTTCAAAACTAAGTAAGTGTTTTTGTTTTGAAAATTGTAAGCCTTCGTTGGAATATGCAGCTTTAATTCGAGTCACTTGGCGATAAGTGTATTCTGAGTTCTGCTGGTCTCTCAGGAAGGACAAAGGCTGCGACCCAGCACGCCTGGTCACAGCTATAGCTTACCCAGCGGTAGATGTGGGGGGGGGGGGGGGGGGGGCGGTGAATGCACATACACAGTATTTTATCTAATGTAAAACATGTCCCAAATCGGGACCGATCCCCCACTTCTGCCATGTCGGGGAAAGCATACTAACCATTCGAGTATATAGGTTGTCTGATGTTATTACCCTACCCATGCCTACCTGTGTATGTGGCATTTCACCTTGGGAGGTCAGTGCACCTCACTACATTCGACCCCTGGAATTGAAGTCCCATCATTGCAATTACAAATATTCATGTAGCGCATTTACTGTACATACACAGGGAAGGTTCGTCACTATTAATGGGGCTGTCACACTACGACGCTTCTCACCGGCGACCCGTCGACGTGTGGTGATTTTGGGCGAAAATTAGGGAAACGTCGGGAAGCGTTATGCACGCGTTAGGCGCGCATCGGTACACGTCGGTACATTATTCTGGACGTTGACGGTCGGCGGACAACGTCGGTGCACGTTATTGGTCGCCCTGGAGATGCGTACCGATCGACAACGCTCATCAACCCGCGAATCCCAATATTATGGCGACGTCAGAAGGACGTCGACAGCGCTGGAATAACGTTATGGGAATGCTAGGCAGACGCCGCGCGCGCGGACGGGTCGTCTCCACACGTTACGCCAAATGGTTGCTTTGTTGTTTTACATCCTACCAACATCTAAGGTCATATGAGGACGTCGCGCCAAACCTTTTTTTTTTTTTTCGTCACTCGTCGACACCCGTTGGCCGCACACTAACAAGACTCTACTCACACGCTGCGCCACCGTCCAATTTCCCCAACTTTCTCCTAAATCTTTAACGTTTCTCGATGCTTTAATTTTATTTCCAACGCTGACGGGTCGCTGGTGAGAAGCGTCGTAGTGTGACAGCCCCATAACACTCAGCATAAACGGAATCCTGGTCACGGCACCAGAGTCAAAGTGGCTGTTTCAATAAATGAGAACATCGTGCCTCAATCGGGTTTCAAACCCGAACTTCTGCCATTCCTAGGCTAACATCCTAACCATTAGATATCTAGGCTCTCTGGTGCAATTCACCTAACCAGACCTACATGGGTATGTGGTATTTCACCTGGGGAGGTCAATGCACCTCAGTACAGACCCAATGAACCAGACAGATCCTTCACTACAAGCCATGTAGACGTAATACATAGCCAGACACGATGGTCGAATGAGTTGAGCTGCTGCTTCCCATTCGGGTAGGTAATGGGATGCGAACTTCTGGGTTCTATCCCTGGCTGAGTCAAACCAATGACTTAAAAATTTATGTGAAAATTGAATTGCTGCTAGCCCGACGTATTTATAAAAGTTAAAAAAAAAAATTATCAGGTACGGGCGAGAACAGTCACCAATTATTATTTGTTATTTGGCATAATGTCACTGCGCCCGTGTTCGCCTGCAGGCCTGGTTCGCCTGGATCTACGATGCAGGCAGCATGCAGCTGCTTGCTGCCCAGGTGCCACTCGGCAAAATGCTGCCCGACCTCCCCATCCACCTGGATGCAGCACTGCAGTGGAACCAAGATGGTGGCATCTACTTCTTTAAAGGTAACAACTACCTGTCACTTCCAGGGTGAACCTGGGCGGTGGTCTAATCAGTAGAGCACGGGCTTCGCGTGTGGAAGATCCTGAGTTTGGTTCCCGGTCGAGTCAAACCATTGACTTTAAAATTGATATTTGTCGCTTCCTAGCCTGGTGCTTTGCATTAATGGATGGATTAAGGGCACAGACTGGTTAGGTCAATGTTAGGATAATGTGACTGAGTGGGATATTGGGTCATGGGGCCAGCGGCCTGAATTTTCAGTGGGGCAGCACTGTAAAATCTCCATGAGTGCACACTGTCAAAAGTCAGTACATGTCCTGATACGACCTTAGATATTGCCAAGTCATAAAACTCCAAAAACCAACCAACCTTTCAGGATGACATGTGATAGTTCATTGGGATTGTTGGGCTATGGCCAGATTCACACCAATACCCGATTTAATCAAATACATTTCTCACATATTTCATAGGCTGCTACTTTCGGAATGTAGAACTTGTGAATTCATGTAGGTTAACAGATTTTAAAAGTTAAATGGAGAGAATGCACATATTTTGGTAATGTGACAGGAAGTGAATTGGTTCATGGGTAACAACTCAATCTAGGTCAGGGACTGGCCAACACCTAGTACAGCATGATCTAGAGGCTAGCATGTCTATGTAAATGTCTGTGAGCAGCGCACACATCTAAGTTCTGGATTAGTGGTGATGCTTGTGCCACTGAGTAGCCCGTGGTGGGGCCAGGATTTTATAACTTATATAATGCCATTCTCTTCCAGTTCCCCAACTCTATGCCACTATAGATAAATACTGCTCCTTAGGACAGTACATATCAGGAGGTGCTGTGTGTACACTGTTCATGTTGAACTGACTTGTTGCCAGCCGGTGCTATGTGTACACAGTTCATGCTGTACTGATGCCTTACTGGCTGGTGCTGTGTGTACACTGTTCATGTTGTACTGACTTGTTGCTGGCTGGTGCTGTGTGTACACTGTTCATGTTGTACTGACTTGTTGCCGGCTGGTTCTGTGTGTTCACTGTTCATGTTGTACTGACTTGTTGCCGACTGGTGCTGTGTGTTCACTGTTCATGCTGTACTGACGCATTGCTGGCTGGTGCTGTGTGTACACTGTTTATGCTGTACTGATGCATTGCTGGCTTGTGCTATATCGTACTGAATTGTTGCCGGCTGATGCTGTGTGTACACTGTCCATGTTATACTAACTTGTTCCCGGCTGCAGGTGTCGAGTACTGGCTGGTGCACCAGGTGCGTCGGGATATGTTCAAGGCTTCGCCGGGCTTCCCGAGGCCGACTGCCGAGTGGAACCTACCGGTACAGACCGTGACCAGCGCCGTGTCTGACCCCTCGTCCCAGGACACCTACTTCTTCAGCGGCCAGAGCTACCTCAAGTACCATGACACTGCGCGCAAGGTGCGACCTCGAGGTTAACTCTCATAGATGATAGCGTGATGGAGGAACATACTTACAAACAGAGAAAGGATGCACGCAGTTGATAGGTACACAGCAATTGACCGTGACAAAACAAAGGGGAACAACGAGACTATTGCAGTCTAGCAGCATAAATACACTGTCTCAACAAAAATTGTCTTTCTGAATCGTCAATTTTTCTAAAACTCAAACCCTACTTGGATTTATTTATACATATCTAACTGGTGTGTACTGGTACACTCATTAACCATTTATTGCTCAATATTACAGTTTACATAATCCAATGGTTTTGAGTACTGCATGGTCTTTTTATATTAGGTTGTTCGTTATAATCTAGTTTAGATTAGTGTGAAGTCCCTTTTACTTGAAGGGATTTATTTTGGAGATATTTGAGGTGAAATATGCGAAATTACTTTTGGTGTACACACTGACACGGAAGTCATAGTCTTTGTTTACTTGTTTTCGAGAATAGCAGCACAGCAGCATAGCAGCATAGCAGCACAGCAGCATAGAAGCACAGCAGCAAAGCAGCACAGCATCATAGCAGCATAGTACAGGTGTAATGTATGCAAATCACCCCACTGGCTGAGGGGTGGACATGAGGGTCATGTGACGAACACAAGGCCTACTGGGGAACAACGGTCCAATAATAAATCAGTATAACACTAAAACTCACTGAGTCGACTCGTTACATCAGATGGTGTCATATTCATAGACCAAAAGGTACACATTTCGTTCAAGTTCGAGAGCGCAGATAACAACAAATACACCCCCTTGGTAGAAGCATTTTGCAACTACTGTGAAGTAAGGTTGATTGATTGGTGGTTTCTTTATGCCGTGTCGGCAGCATTGGCCGTATTCATGGCGAGAATTGTTTTTTTTTTTATTAAAGTAAGGAGTCAGAATCAACACAACGAGTTCTAGTGCAATACTGATTTACTATTGGACCTTTGTTCCCTGGTACGCCTTGTCTTCATCACGTGACCCTCACGTCCACCCCTCAGCCAGTAGGGTTATTCGCATACATTACACAGGAGCACCAAACTGCAATAAGTGTTTAATGAGTGCACCAGTATGTAAGTTGGATACGCAGGATCCAATCTAGGTCATGTTTTGGTTTGACTTGCTCTCCCGCTCACTCTCCCACCCTACCATTCATTCTTACGTAAATCTCTATGGTCGTTGTCTTGACTTGACGTGGTGGCCGAATAGGTAGAGCGCAGGCTTCCCATGCAGACGGTCGGGAGTTTGGATCAAACCATTGACTTACAAAATTGATTCTCGGCATTAGTAGGATAGGGAAAGGACTGGTTAGATCAGTATCAGGATAATGTGACTGAGTGGAAAATCGTGTTATGGTGTCAGTGGCCTCGCCTCCCAGTGGGGCAGCACTATCAAGTTACCATGAGTGTGCACTGTCACAGATCAGTACCCATCCTGATATCACCTTAGATGTTGCCGGGATGTAAAACCGGAACAAACAAACAAAACTAATTGGAACACTTTTCCGTTATGAGCAGGATAAATAAATAAATAAATTCATCACCAAAAAAACACAAAAAAACTACAACAAAAAACAGGCGTCTGCCATGCGAATAGTCTCGGATTTTAATAATGTATCACGTTAATACAATACATAAATTGACTTGGCGTCGCATTCCAGCAACCACGTACCTTTTCGGCAGCAGCTTAAAGCATCGGGAAAGGGTGTGGGCCGGGGTAGGTGCCAGTATTACTATTAGTATTAGTACTTTGATTGACAGCTCACCAATGCCCCTTCCTGTTTCTGTGTGAAATGAGTTTCATCTTTACGGAAATTAAGCAGTTTCAGTGAAAAAAAATTACAGTTGGGTGAGCTTTACTACATTCGATTAGAGCAGACGACAATCAAATCAAAAGCCTTGAAAGCATATCCTGTATTCAACAACCAATACCGGATGCCGTGGAATGGTGTAGCCATTGATTTGTTCCTACATTTGACTACAGGTGGCGCCCGGGTACCCGCGCCCACTGGCCACCAGGTGGCTCGGCTGCAGGAACAAACCAAAGAAGGTCACCTTGGAGAGGCAGCCAGCCAATCAGGAGGAAGCAGCGCTGGGAGAAAACATGGCGGCATCATGCATAACTGCACATTCAACACTGCTGCTGTTCGCAACCATGGCAACAATCCTGCTGACGTTGTCTTGATACTCGCATAATTTGCTTAGTCATTATATATGTATATATATTCTGTGTTGATGCGAGTCTGAGGGCCGAGGGGCCATTCAAATATTACGTAGCACTTAGGGGCTTGGTAGGTGTAGGTCCAAGCATTATGTGGCGTGTATGGTCTAGCATTATGGAGCGTCACAAGGGAGTGTAATTCCGACAAAAAGAGCATTATGTAATATTTCAACAGTCCCTAACCCGATTGAAGCATCATCCTGAATTGGGAAAGGTTATGGGTTCGAATCCAGCAGCGGCAGAACAGTGAGAGACGTAGACTTGAAAGAACATCCCACAAGGCTTGCACAATATTATCTTCAATTCTGTTTGTTTGTTGCATGCCTTGATAAAGCCAGGACAATTTAAACTGCAGACAATTGATTGTATTCACTCATTGCCCTATCCAAATAACGCCGCGCACCAGGCTAGGCGGCGACAAGTATACAGTTTTAAATCCTTGGCTTTGACTCAATTGGGGTTTAAATCTGGGATTCGTATCCAATGACTTGTGGGTGATCAACTATTACATCTCAGTTGTTGCCAGTTTTTCAATCATTTCTGGCTGTGGTACTCAAAGGCTTTATTGACTCCAAAAATAATAGCATCTATGGAAATGACCTCAAAACTTAGCACGGGATCTTACAGTATTGCTCTACTGAACTTGACCCAGCTTCGTCCATTCTATTCTGAACTTTACCCAGCTTCGTCCCTTTTCTAGGACTTTAAATGTTCTACAACTTAGTGCTTTGTGATTATTCAGTTATTTTGTTGATGGCTGGGAGACGAGTGTAGTAGTCTGCAATGACCTCTCAGACAAGTAGCTACGTAGACAAGTAGGCGTGAATAGAGTGATTTTATCAGAGAGCCTAGGTAGTGTAATGGTTAGCACAATAGTCCCTGAATGGCAAGAAGTGTTTTTGAATCCTGCTCTAGGCGCAATATTTCCTATTTGCATCACCCCCATGACATTGTTATGCCATTTTGATAGTCAATAGTCATAATTAAATCTTGCATTTTGTCAGCTTCCGGAGTTTGTTTAAAGTTGCATAATCCGATGATTTTGCGTTTCTGCCATATTTTAGAATAGTATATTAGGTCGATCATCTTAATCTACCCAACTTTCGGTTTGAAGTGACTTTTCTTATAAATGGTTAACTTTGAAAATATTTGAAGTGAAAACATGTCAAATAAATTTTGGTGTGAATGTCAAAATTCAGTCACCATAGGCTTCAGCTATAATAGGTTCTGCTTCATTGACTTAGCATGGCCTTCTATGCAGCAACAGATGGTCAATGAGTGCATAAATTGTAGATAAAGAATAAAATCTAGATAAAGGTTTTGGTTTAGAAAAGTTTACACTTTCATCAGACTTTGAGGGTTATGTAAATACAGGGAACTGCATCATATACAGACTAGTAATAAATACTAGTTATACTCATGGTACATTTTCAATTATTATAATCTATCTTAATAATTGTATAAAGTTGGGCTACGGCAAGGAGAGAGACAAGAGGAGGTGATGGGTAGGAGACTTTATTTGCGTCAGGGGCAGCAAATTATAGGCTACCGGTAAGAAAAAAAAAAATTTAAAAGAAGAAATTTCAAAGGCAGGAGAGAGACTGACTGCCCGGGCAAGTAGTGCCAAGAACCCCATGGTGGTGGCGCTGGGGTAGGCAAGGACCGGGGCAAATGTGGGCAAGTCAGCGATTGGATAATAATAGTAGTAGAAACAACAGAGGAATAATCGTAATAATATCATAGATAATCATGTGAGAGCTCCGCCCCTTTAATATACGTATAATAAATTATACTCTCTATAAAGTTGGGCTACGGCAAGGAGAGAGACAAGAGGAGGTGATGGGTAGGAGACTTTATTTGCGTCAGGGGCAGCAAATTATAGGCCAAGGAGCCGCCTAAGCGGCTCCCCCCAACCCAACGCCAGCCTGACTCGAACATAGCGCCAACCCAACCCTCATGTCGTTCACAATCCTTGTACCGAGCGGTGTCTTAAGATATGAGTAGACAGTATCGGACGCCCAGTCGCCCCGGACCTTCAGCTCCTCTATGGTGGCTCCACACATGGAAAGGAAGGTGCAACCCCCCCTCCTGAGTGAGTGGGACGAGAGGGAGGCGGCATCGAGCCCCGCCCTGGCCGAAAATATCCTTAGGGTCTCCTGATAGGCCGAGTAAGGGAAGGGGGCGGAACTCCCGACGCCGCATGGAATGCGGAAGGGTACCTGAGATGGTTGAGCGGCAATCTGGCTGAAATGACGCTCAGTCCAATAAACAGCGCACATGTCCGTATCACAACACCTCGATATCGGAATCTCCAGGACCCTCTCGTTAAACTGAATCGTCTTGGAGCGCCGAACAGTCAAGATCAGCCCCCAGTCATTAAACCGGAAGTCCGATCTCAATAAAGAGGCATCGGACAAGGTGACCTGGGACTTACGCAACAGCCCTCGGAATGAGCAGAGGACTGCTGCGCGCCAGGCGACGTGGCCGGGGCTATTGGTTAACAAAGCGAAGATCTTGCAAAGCATATGGGGAAGGAGAGGCATAGCACGCCTAGGTATATCCGCCTTAACTCTCCGTATACCTTTAAGGGTAGAAGAACGGACAAAATTGGTATAGTCTAGGCCTTTCACCGTTTTGCTTGAGGAAAAAATTTAGGCCACTGAGGTAGTTGATCACCGATACATACTTGAGATCCCTCGCCAACCAGGCGGCATATGGGGCCACCTGCTCCTCGGAGCATGGTATGGGAGACCTGGAAGAATGGAAAAGTTCAGCATATCCTAAATATTTCTTGATCTGCGTGGCCCTCGCTATTGTTGAGTTCTGAGCGTATGCCTGATGCTGGTACTGCTGCTGCTCGACTCTCAGGACTGCCATCCCTGAAAGAGATGAGCGATCGGTCAAACGTGTCGCTGCAACAGAGCATTCTGGCACCATCGACACTCCTGATTCTAGCGGCACTATCATTGTCACTCAGTCTGCTTAAGGCATCACATACTACGTTAACAGCACTACGTATTTAAATAGAACTAAAAGTAAAATTGTATTTAACAGAGAACCAAAATATCCTGCGCAAGAAGTGCATGACTTCGGCACTCCTTGACCTGCCAGTATTAAGTGCTGCCTGCACAACAGAGCTTTCGGTGACAAAAATGACAGTGGTGTTGCACCAGCCCGCACTCCAACGGATGCAGGATGCGTAGACCGCCCACATCTCCTGCACGTTGATGTGGGCGGTCCAGACATCCTCCGGAGGACGGAAGTGGTGATGACCGACATAATCGTCAAGGATGTCCTCCGTCGAGTCAGAGTATGAGCCGACAGTCCAGTCACTGCCATGCAGGGCACCGAAGCCCCACTTGGAAGAGTCGCTGTAAATGGATATAACTGGGGCAAATTTGCCTAGAATCTTGGCCTTCCCGTTAAAGCCACTGGCGAAATTCAACCACCAGTCGAGGTCTTCCCTAACCCCCTTGCCTAGCCTCGTTCTATGAAATGGTTGATTAAGTTTCAACATGAGATCGTAGATCCGCCTTGAGAAGGTCCGCCCGCCCCGAACGACCTTGGCACAGTGAGCGAGCAGCCCCCCCACCCACTCAAGCTCCTTTCTAGTGGCCTTCTTGCACCCGCGTAGTTTGCGGAGTATCTCTAATGTTCTCTCTAATTTATCGGGAGGAAGGCTAAGCTCGAGGCGTACAGAATCAATAAATATGCCAAGGAATCTAACCTTGGTCTCGACACCACTGACCTTCTTGAAGTTAACAAAAAAAAACAGTCTTCTCAGGATATGGATGAGGGTTCTCTGAGCGCCCTGGACCTCCGACCGCGTCCCACCGACGAGACAGAAGTCATCAAGGTAGTTTACGACTCTGGCTAAGCCTTCACAAACTCCGCATCTCACGATGAAGTCCGATATCTTGGAAAATATAAAGGGGCTAGATGAAAGGCCCATACTTAAACGATTGTCAAGAAAGTAATAAAGGTTCTCATCGCCAGCACCCCTATGGCGAAGGCCTTGACGCGGGCGGTCATCAGGGTGAATAGGGACTGCACGATAGGCGTCCTTTATGTCTATCGTCCCCATATAGTCACCCCTCTCCAGCATCTCGGTTACATCATCGAGGCCTTTATAGGAGAATTTGGTCCGGACTTCATCAGTGAAGTTATTAACGGATTCACTCGAAGGCATACAGCAGTCGATAACAACGCGGCCTCCGCCATCGTCCTTAGGAACGACGAAGGCCTCGTGCGTGCAGAGAGGGGGGGGCGTCTACCCTAGAAATTAGGCCCTCACGTTCCTCCTCGAGGAATTTTTTATTAATTATCTCACGCTCCCAATTAGCCTTCCTCCTGGTCTTGTCTGGACTATAGCTGACCTCGACACCTGGGTTAATCACCCTGAACCCAAAAGTGACCCCTATCATCAAATAAACCCAATCTGGGTCCCAATCGCCACGAAGACATATTTCAGCGAACCACCTGCAAGGCTTCAATTGGCTCGGTTTGCCCGTGATCAAGTGGCTACATGCGCAGCTCCCGTCTACACAGCTGCGAGATACCTGAAAATTCATAGGTGGCGCCCCCTCGGTTTCGCTAATGTATACTAGCAGGCCGCCCGATGCGGTCTGCTCTACAAATAACCGATCCGCCTTGCTGGCGCCCTCAGGCTGCTCCCAATGCAAGCCATTACTGGTATCATGAATGCGACAGACCTCAACCCTCCCCCGCACCGTCACAGATCTCCACCCCCGCTGAAAGATCAAGGCATGGCATGCAATCATTATCAGAGATGAAATCAGGGTGTTCAGTCCGGTTAGGGTTGACCGTCTTAGATTCAATGCTATCGTTAGGATGATCGTCCCTATATGGAAGTTCAACATTGTGGCTAGCCCCAGTAACGACCTCCGACTTGAATTGGTCATCGCCGTTCTGGCAGTCCCTCCCCAAGTCGATTCTCGAGTCTCCTTCCCAATGAACTGTTCTAACCGGAAAGGAGCGGGAACCGATCCGAATCGATGCCGGAAGAACTCTTGTGGTCTGTAGACTAGCCCTGTTGAATGTCCGACCACGTCAAGCTTTAGACTTTGCCTGTTTGTGCGACTTAGCGCCACATCTTGAACACGCGTGCGCGAAGCGGCACTCATCGTCAGTTCTAAGGCAACCTGCATCACCATTCCAGGCGTAACAAGCCTTCTTCGTGTTGTTGCCCGGCGACCTTCTGCGAGCACTATATGTGTTAGTGCCTTGTCTCTTCACCTTCATGTTGTGGGGGCCGTAGTGTTCTATGCTCTCGTCTTGGTGAGCCTTAGAAAATGCTGAGAACCCGATGCTTTCCCCAAGCTTACGAATGGCAAGCACGTGGTTGACGTGGTCGACATGGGCCACGTCCCTGTAGTGGTCTTCACGAGCTCTCGTTGAGATGAAGCCGATGTGTTGGATAAAGGCTCTATAGTCCGATTTTGTGAGGGAAGTAATATCAAGGCACCAGTCGCATGACGCCTTCACAAGTTCATGGGCGTTCATCTTTCTGACGTCCTTCCCCATGCCATACTTTTTCACGACCACTTACTGCGTCGTCTTCGTGATGAACTCCCATCGCTACTCGACCTCGACGACCGTCTTCTTCTCCTACTCGACCCCCTTGAGTGTTGACGCGATCGACCGTGGGTCGAATCGACGTGGTCGGTTCCTCTCGTCCAACTCGGCGGTAAAGGCGCTGCGTCCGTCGTCCGTCGCTCATCCTGTGCTTGCAATCGGTCGTCCGCGTCGTCACGGGTTGTCTTCACCGGAACGACGTCGTGTTGGTCGTCCCTAACGGTCGTCCGCCGTCTGGTTCGTCTTCTATCTCGCTCGGCTCGTAGATCGTCGAGTTTGTCCTCTAGCGCCGTGACCCGCATCTCGGCCTTGAGTCTGTCGATAGCCGCGCGTGCACTCGACTCACGCTCCTCCAGCGACAACTCGGCGAAGTTGGAATCGGTCGACTCAATATCGTCGACACCACCTACCGATCTTGAATTCTTAGTCGGCGCTGTGCTGCTACGCGTAGCCATACCTGACCTCGTAACAGGTGTGTCGATCGTTTTAGGACATTGGTCATGCGTGTCGTGGCTTGACCCACACTCTGAACAATAGCGGCAGCCTGGCATGAAAGCGGACCAGAGTTAAGCGGGTTAAGCTGATTAAGCGGATTAAGCGGATTAAGCGTTCAGCTGTATCACGCACCCGGCGACCTTGGAGCCGTTATTTTGAAACCAACGTGAAGTAAAGTTCTGAGTCGATCGTGTCTTAAGTGTATGTAATGAATAACTTATGTCCAAGTCGATATTATCGACACACTGTCTGCAATATGTAGACTTGATAGAGGTAGCGAGATTATGAGTTCAACCCTGTCTCTCTGTCGATTTGATATCGACCCCCCTACGCGGTAAGTCTATGTAAATCAATGCTTGCTCTCAAAATTATCGTTCACTCCCCTGTCTATGAATACAGTCGACAAACTTATAGGCTGATCAACGGTCGTTAATAACCGACCGTCGAATCTAATTTAAGGCACGATACCGTCATCCATGTGAATTCTAGCTGTGCAGATCGATCCTGATGTAGTCCAATCGACCTGATAATCGACTCACAGGAACGGTCGTCCGGGTCGCGGACGACAGAACAAGACAAAATGGTCTCCAGGTAGCAAACAGGTAGCCAGTAGACTGTTTGGGAGAGCTTGTAGTGTTGTTGTCTTTTCAAAGGCAGGAGAGAGACTGACTGCCCGGGCAAGTAGTGCCAAGAACCCCACGGTGGTGGCGCTGGGGTAGGCAAGGACCGGGGCAAATGCGGGCAAGTCAGCGATTGGATAATAATAGTAGTAGAAACAACAGAGGAATAATCGTAATAATATCATAGATAATCATGTGAGAGCTCCGCCCCTTTTATATACGTATAATAAATTATACTCTCTATAAATTAAGTTGTTCAGCGTGATGTTCACTCGGTCGGCAAGCGGCTCACCTCAAAAAAGAAGGAATACTATGACTACTACAAACGATCAGAGGAATCAAGCAGCCATGACTACCCAAGTTGCACCAAGTTCTCGACCAAGACCGACGGCCGCCCATGCTGTGAAAGTACGACGTCTGAACACTTTTTCACTTCTGGATACTGAATGCTTTATTCACCGTCCAGGACCTGAACCGCCGGCACCCTGTGTCTCTGACGTCATCTCATTTACATATTCTTTTGTTCTCTGCTCGTGCCTGGATGTCTTTTATGCATATATTACACATGCCACCAGTGGAACTAGGGCATGGACTGGCCGCTCCGCCATACACAGCACCCTCCCCAACCGCTTCTGCCACGTGTGTGCTTGGTGTGTCAACTAGTGTGGGAAAGGCAACCCCCACCTTGAGCAGGAGTGTAGCAACAAAAAACGAGCCCTGGAGAAGAAACAAACAGCTGAATCCCCATCAAACTCCAACCGACAGGGTTTTCAGTAACTCGGCCAGCAACTTCACCATCAGTGCGAGCGGCTCCTGCCAGCACTGAATTACAGCCCGACAACAATCATTTGTCCTACAATCACGGTGAGCACACTCTACTTCATGCTAATAGTAATATTGACACTTTTTTTTTGGTCCACTAGTTGTTTAAGCAGGGGAAATTTCAGTCATAGACGACTGGTCTTCCTCATTCCACTGCTGGTCGATGGAAAGCCCGAGCCTACACTTTTACCGACCCAAGGGATTTTTAACCTCCCACACCACATAGACATGGTATGAGAGCAACCGGCCTTTGATGACGCTGTAAGTTATACACTTGCGCATCCACACATACAACTCACCCTCCCACTGTATACCCAGTACATGTTTGTAAGAATCCCCGACACTGCATCGTCAGCAGATGGGGAAACCCCCGCCCCGACTTCCGCCCTTACACCTTGTTTACACCCCCCCCCCCACCACCAGCTACCCATGTAAACCTGTCCCCGCCCCTCCGCAGCTGCCAACAGCTACACCCCAGCCCTCCCAGCCTGCCCCTCACCCTCACCCTCACCCCTGCAGTTGTTCCCCTTGTTGTTGGTGGTTGTGTACAAGTTGTTAATGAAACATGTGAGACTGATAAAGCTCTGTTATGTGGCGTGTAACTAGTTATGCAAATATTATTCGAGCAGAGTGTAGGTTATCTTTTGTGAAACGCTCCAGCGGGACAGTGCAGCTCAATGTTTAGGCAGCACTGTGCTACCCGCATCCGGTTGCTGCAGCGCACGGGCTGCGTCCGGCTGCCATCCACTGTATCTGCCTCCAGTCAGCAGGAAAATTTGCTTTCACGCGCAACAGTCGGTTGAACGTGGCTGGGAGTACAGCTACCCGGAGCCGGGTACTGGAGTTGAGTAGTGGTGTGTCGGTGATAGCAGGAGGCCATGAGATGGGTATCGATGTGTGCCAAGGTTGTGGCGATGAACACGAGGCGCCACGAGGAGCTAAATGTAAAGTGATAAAGGCAAAACTCTCACGATGTACGGCAAAGGCGGAACTTCTGGAGGAGGACGAGGGTCATGGGGCGGTCGGAGGAGTGGAGGAGACAACAGATAAGATGCTGGCAATGAGCTTCGGGGACGTGAAGGAGTTAAAACCCACGTGGAGGAATGCTGTGAGTGTGGTAGAGGTGGAGGCGGATGAGGAGGAGCTAGAACTGCGACGCAGACTGGCGCAAAGGGTGTTGGAGAGGCGTAAAGCAAAACTACGGGCAGAGTTGGAGCGCGCGTTAAGTACGGATGATGATGACAGTGAGCCGGCGAAGTCATCGAGCGCACGCAGGAAGAAGAAGGAAAAGAAGAAAAAGAAAAAACGGAAAGGTACCTACAGAAACAAGAAACGTGGAAATGAGGAGAATGCCGACTACGACCCTGACACAAGCCCAAGCAGTGACTCGTCGTAGAGTTCGTCGTCTGAGTCATCGGACACAGACAGTAGCAGGGACAGGAGCTGGGAACGGAGGAAGCGTCGCCGCAAGAAATGCAGTAAGTTTGCTCTGGATAAATATACGAAGGGGAGGAAGAATGTCAACAAACTGAACTTTCAAGAATTGATGTATGCGGCGTGTGTGTGGGGTTCGAAGAGAGCTATAAAGGCTGAGATGGATACAGAGGCACTGATGGGATACATGGGGCACTTGGCGTACATGTGCATGCACGCAATAACGAACAATTATTCAGATGACGCATACCGGGGTTATGATAGAGCCATTAGAGAAAAAGCCAGGGAGAAGGGGCTCCGGGCGTTAAAAATGGGAGACAATGGCCTATCACTCCTTTACTTCAACATGGACAATTCTCGCTCATACAAGGATGTGAAAAGGCCGAGAGCAGTGTACAGTAAGGGCGAGAGTGAAGGTAGGGCGATTGGCCCGCAGAAGGTGAAAGGGTCGTGTTTCGCTCATAACTACAATAAGGAAGGCTGTACACGGGACAAATGCTCATGGGATCATCATTGCCTGACTTGCCGCAGTAAGAGCCATGTTGCGGAGGCTTGCCCGCAGAAAAAATGGTGGCGTGGCCGCGAGCGTGTGTGTGGAAGGTGGGAAAGCAAACTGTTGCAGTGAGTCGGCGCCGGCCGAGGGGGATTACGTCGGTAATCTGCCTGAAGTAACCGCCGTCGGGCAGGCTAAGCACTGTGCACACACGGATGAAGGGACCGGGGGGACGGCTAAGCCCAACAAGGGGATTAGCGCAAGTCAGGGAAGAAGCGATCAAGGCGATCAGTGCGGGGGACGCGGAGCTTGGCTGGATGAAAGGGCTACGATGCAAACACACCCTGTCGGGGATCTCGTGTCTGAGACCGCAGGTTGCTGTGAACACAGTCGGGACACCGCCAACAACAATAAGGAAGGAAGGGGTGGGCGTACCTCGGGGAGGTTTGGCGCCTCGCACCAAGATCTGACTAACCGCAACGAGGACTGGCTCAGGGTAATCGGCCCGGAACCAGACCGTAGCAAAAATGAACAATTGTTTTGCATATTGTGGGTAGTGGACATGGAGAGTAAACATAGTTGTACTCATCGCTACATTGACATCTTTAACGCATGCATTATTGGTTTATGTGACTGTGTTTATCTGATTGACGGGGCGCCGGCCCAAATAAAACCTTGCCGTGTATTTTCAGAATGCTTCTGTAGGGGGGATGTCGATCCCGATTGGGAATATGTGTTACGGGGTTCATGCTTTGGCTTCAGGGTTATCGACGAAGCATGTGACAGCACCTACAATAAAGCCAACTACGGCTCCATCACAAAAGGGGATGTTGGGGTTAGGATGAGCGGGAGATTGCAGGTGGAAATTGAGCACCAACTCTTGACCATTGTTGATAAACCGTGTGCGTGTATTCATGGTTTGGGCGCAGTGCCCAAGGGCCATGACGATTTCAGAGCTATAGTAGACTGCTCAAGTCCTGATGGTTGTTGTGTCAATGATCATACCCAAGGCTGTCGGGCCAATTTTAGTTACAACTCGGTAGAGTCGGTTACAGAGTTATTGCAGGCAGGGGATTATCTGGCAACCGTCGACATAAGTAATGCTTATAGGGCGGTGAATATTCACCCGACTTCCAGGGAGAAGCAAGGTCTGGCTTGAGATTTTGGCGAGGGCACTGTTTATCTGCGAGACAATCGCTTATGTATGGGGCTGAGCAGCAGCCCTTACGTATTCTCAAAATTGAGCGACATGGTAGTTCGCTGTATGGTCCGGGAAGGCTACCGGGACTGTATAAATTACTTAGATGACTTCTGCGTGGTGTCACGAACAGAACAAGCGTGTAGGAACGCCCAATGGGCGCTGGTAAAAATATTACGTAGACTGGGGTTTTACGTAAGCTACAGGAAGCTGATATGTCCGGGGCGGGTGATTCGTTTCCTAGGGATAGACATTGACTCAACCCGGATGGAACTCAGGCTACCCATAGACAAGCTAGGGAAACTGCAGGAATTGCTGCGGTGGTTCCTCCAGAAAAGGAAGGCGTCAAAAAAGGAATTGGAGAGTCTTGCGGGGGTGCTCGCACACTGCTGCAAGGTGATCCACGGAGGTCGGACCTTCTCGCGCAGGGTCTATGGCCTAGTCGCATCAGTAAAAAAGAGTACGCACAAGGTTAGGCTCAACGAGGAGTTCAGGATGGACCTAAAATGGTGGGTGGAGTTTGCGGGCGCTTTTAATGGGAAAGCAAAAATAATTAAATCAGGTGAACCATGTATATCCGTGTACAGCGCCGCGTCGCTATACGGGTTCGGTGCTCTGCACGGGGGAGATTGGCTAGCAGGGGCCTTTGATGCAAAGAAGGCGAGGGCGCTGGACAAGTGGCTGGGTCACCACTTTGTGGCAGCGAAAGATGGGGGTTGTAGGACAGATAACATAAATGTGCTAGAACTTTGGCCGATCCTAGCGGGAGTCCGCAGATGGGGCCATGAGTGGGCAAACAAAACAGTTATTTTCGTGACCGATAACACGCAGGTGCGAGCAGTGCTCAACTCGGGTAGGAGCCGAAATAAGACAACCATGGCATGGTTGAGACTGGTATTCTGGTTGTCCATCAAGCACAATTTTGATGTGCAGTCGGTTTATATAAACACGCATGACAATGTCATATGCGACAGCCTAAGCAGATTGGACGCATATAAGAACATCGCCCGCATACGAGATGCGGACATCGCGCGAGCAATGTGTTGCCATGAACTATTTTCCTGTTAATTCCAGATTGGGCCAGGCTAAAGCGGGAGTGCAGTCGGTACGAGGATGCCCACTATGCCGAATCTACAAAGTTGGCTAGATCTGTCCAAGTCAAAGCGTACCATGAGTTCTGTGAGATATTTGCTGATCAACTGTTGCCATACCCATGATCAGCTATGCAGGCATGCCTGTATATCTCCTTCCTAGCCAGACGCATGTGTTATAATTCAGTCAGGCAGTACTTGAGTGCGCTAAATAATCACTTAAAAGATCTGGGATGGGACCCGATCGACTACGCTAACCACAAGTTTAGGAAGTGCATGGCAGGTATTAGACGAAGTATCGGAGATATGCCTAGGCAGGCTACACCGCTGTTGCCTAAACAGCTAAGGTTAATATTTAACAGGATGCTTAACACTAGGGGGCACGTTGTGCTAAGAGCAGCAATGCTGTTATCGTTCCGGGCACTACTGCGGAAGTGTCATGTAACCGAGTCGGATACAGCCCTACTACGATCGGATTTCAAATTCTATGCATGGGGTATGATAGTGAGAGTAAGGAAGTCGAAGACAATTCAGTTTCGGGAAAGGGTACACCTAATTCCAGTGGCAAAGGTACCAGACAGAACACTATGCGCGGTACACTGGGTGGAGACGCATTTCCGGGAAGTCGAGGCCGGGGGCCAGGCCCATGCGTTCAGGCTCCCGCGGGGAGAGGGTTCTGTATCGATGCCTTACGCTTTCTACTTGTCATCTTTGAGGTTGCTTTGTGACAGGGCTGGTCTGAACCAGGCCGAATTTTCAACGCATAGTCTCAGGAGAGGTGGGGCCACATTCTTGCGTATGTGTGGTGCTTCGATACTGGAAATAAAGGAGAGAGGTGATTGGAAGTCTGATGCAGTGTTTCAATACCTGAAGGCTTCGCTGCAAGAAAGGCTATCCAGAGACATGAGAGTCGCTACGATACTCGCGGTCTGAATTTACTAGCTGGTTTGGGGTGGTTTTGGGCCTTTTAGAGGGTACCAGCCAGAGAAATTACTCATCCAACTGTATATATATATGTTTGTTGTCTTTCTTTACGGTACGTAGCGTACGATAATGTGGCGTGTAACTAGTTACGCAAATATTATTCGAGCAGAGTGTAGGTTAGTCTTTTGTGAAACGCTCCAGCGGGACAGTGCAGCTCAATGTTTAGGCAGCACTGTGCTACCCGCATCCGGTTACTGCAGCGCACGGGCTGCGTGCGGCTGCCATCCACTGTATCTGCCTCCAGTCGGCAGGAAAATTTGCTTTATAATTAAACGGAGGGGCCTTTTAGAGGGTACCAGCCAGAGAAATTACTCATCCAACTGTATATATATATGTTTGTTGTCTTTCTTTACGGTACATAGCGTACGATAATACGACAACTGATGCGATGCCAAAGACGACCTGCACGCCATCACGGACAGCGATGCACTCAACACCAGCGCCACGCCTACAATCTGCCACACACTCCCACCTCATACAGGTTAACTTTACTCAACATCTGGCCCTCTGTAGTGCATAATGCCTGGCCAGACAATGTTTATTGTAATATTTATGTGAGTCCGGTGTCGCAGTTTGAGCGCCCTGCCAGTTTGAGCGCCCTGCCAGTGGTTGTATACTTTTTTTGTAAAATAGATTTAAAAGCTTTCATTGGATCGATTAAAAATATCTTAATGCGCAATTGAAGAGCAAGATCTGAAGTATTTAATGCAACCTAAGAGCAATTTACTTTGAAAGTATTAAAAACAGATAATAGTGAAAGTTGGGATATTCTGAGTGTCAGTGCCAGTGTTAGCCTTACCAGATCATGGCCTCAAAAACTATTTTCGTCAAATAAATTCCAAGAACTTCCAAGTGGCTGATAAAAAAAAAGCTGAATGTGAAATTGTAGAGAAAGATCTGAACTATTTAATAGAGTCAAGAGAAATTTGCTTTCAAAGCACCAAAAAATCACAAATTACTGTGATAGTTAGGGTGGTTTTAATGTTTTCTCTATCCGCGCATGCGCAGAAGCAACAGAAGGGCGCTCAAACTGGCAGGGCGCTCAAACTGCGACACCGGCCTCCCTAATCACTTAGCTGCCAGGACATCCCAGTCTCCTCTGGACTAGTTATCCCTAAGTGGAGGGAATATCTTGCAGATTACCACGACAATCAGTTCCTTGAATGCCTCGAATATGGTTGGCCAGCAGACTTCACCGGAGACAAACCACCAATTCCCTCGAGCACCAACCACAAGGAAGATCCAACCAACCTCGTATGGATTGAGAGATACGTCAAAAAGGAGGTCACACACACCACCCTCTTAGGACCGTTCACTGAGCCCCCCTTCCAGCCATGGGCACAGACAAGCCCCATGATGATCCGCCCCAAGAAGAATACCACCGAGAATCGGGTCATCGTGGATGTCAGCTACCCCAGGGGCGTTTTCTTTGCAACTAAATTGCTATCTTTCGACGACAGGACGCCTGTTATGTCAGGGCAGCATTGCTCTCGATGCAGAGTTGTCCTTTGAAGGCAGGTACTATTATATTTTTATTTTCTACACAGACTTTTCAATATTTTGATGAATGCAATATTATATATACAAAATATATATTATAGGCTCTATATTGAATTACGGGAGTATAAACAAAGGACAGACCACCTCGCACTTAATCCACCACCTCGCAATATACATGCTGGCTCGGTGTAGTTCCAGATTTTGCTGCTGGAGCCCTCAATGCGGCCAACGCCCGTCACTGTTGGGTGGTTAAAAAGAATGTTCTCTTCAACCAGTTCCATCTCCTTGTTGTTGCCTGTTATGCATGACCACTGTTTATATGGATCACTCTCCTGAAAACTGGTCAGCATGGGATGGGATTTTAAAACATCAATAACAAAACGTCCTACTTATTCTTTTCCTTATACTTTTCATATTCATGTTCAGATTTTATGTAAGAAATAAGGGAAATAAAATAAACCACGTGCAACTTTGGTCTTTTTAATTATGAAGTGTTTTTGTACCAAAAAAACACATCTTACAGTTAGCAATTTGTAACATGACATATGGGACATGGTTGGATCCTTACTAACACATTGTAATATTGTATTGCATTGATATATCAAACAAAACAGTTCCCAAATCAAAAGGAAGTCTTTATTAACATGTATGCATGCTTCTATTAAAAAAAAAAAATAGTTGATGCCTTCAGAAATAACATTACAAATTTCTGCCACAGATGTAACCAGAGGTGTTTGGATGCCACACAACTATTGTGCACTAATTATTCAGTGAATAAACCATTGCTGGGAATATATATATTTGTTATCAATATAAGCACTACATATTTCTGTATTTTATGCCATGATTAATGTGCTTCTCAGTATGAAATTATTTAATTCTGCTTAGATTTGTATTAAGCAGACTGTGTGGTGTCCTAAACATGTGTTACATCTGAGCAACACATGTTATACAGCCATATGACATAGCTTAATCATGGACTATACCTTTATTTTTTATCTCATCAATTTATATTTTATATGATGTAAAGGGGAGATTTCCAACTTTTATTTGCAACAATAAAAATATTTAAAATTCAAATATTAGATTTTAACTCTCCATGGGCGTAATCGATTAATCAACTTGGGTCACCCGAGCCACTTTTTGGCGCATGCGCGCATCCTACAGACTTGGGTTGAATAAATGAATACGCTCGGAGAGCAAAATAGGATTTAAAGTATTTTATGATTGTAGCAGCTGACAATCTGGGTTATTAAAAAAAAGAGCATTAAAACAACACGTCGGAGTTGTACTGGCAGCTGTTATCCTACAGGTACCAGCACAGATGTGATGTCATCGCTCCTAGAAAACCCCAGCCAAGAGGTGGGTTACTGGGGTCAGGTCGTTTTGCACACGGCACGTGTATTTCTCGACTCCACTCGCCGTGTTCGATTTGAAATTCTGACGACTCGGGTGACCCGAGTCGCCCGGGTCGTGTTAATCGATTACGGCCCCAGTGACACTTCTGGCCAATTTTTAGGAGAGTGACCCATATATACATATTATATATATATATCTATATATATATACATATATACCATGACATATATATATGGTATATATATATTTATATATATATATATATATATATATATATATATATAGATTAGTTAGACGAATCTTACCTGGGTATAGATGATGGATAACTATTGTTTTACCGAGGTAGAAGCCTCGGTTAGACGTGGGCGAGGGAGAAGGAAGCACATCCGGGTCCAGCAATCTTTACCTACTAATTCAGGATAAAAATGATTCTAAAAAACAACCTAAGGTCAAGTGACCTCATGCTAAATTGAGTGATTGACTAGACGTGGCAGGGCGTGGTGGGTGGGCCCTCGCCCACGTCTAACCGAGGCTTCTACCTCGGTAAAACAATAGTTATCCATCATCTATACCCAGGTAAGATTCGTCTAACTAATCTATTTTACCTCGGTATGCCGCCTCTGGCTAGCCGTAGGCTAGGGAGACCTTTACGTAAAATAATTTTTATCCTGATATTCTTGTTTTGTTATTATTCTTTAGTGATTATGTCTTATGTATGCAACAATGGAAAAGCGATTTGTATGGCAAAAAAGAGGAAAAACCAATGTTTTTCTTACCTCTCTCTTTCAGTTGGTGAGTAGCCTGTGCGCTATAGGCTGAGGCTTCTCTAGTC
>CM059197.1:9950506-9968873 GCA_030323885.1 Branchipolynoe longqiensis
ACACGGTACGCTTTAGTCACTTTATCCTTTTAGGCCTGTAAAAGTTCTCCTAGGCGCATCCGTCTTCGGCTGGATTTCTCTTTAGTAACTTCCCTACACTTAAAGCCAGTACAGGCATTTAAGCATTACGTCGTTTAATACTGATGATAGTCGCTTTGACTTTCTAAAGCCGATACTCCTTAGAGGAGTTTTCGCTTTTAGATAACCAATAAGCGTCTTGATGTACCTAGATATATTTTTTTAGATTTTTTTTTATTAAACCATACATATTCAATATGTCCTTAACATGCGCCGTAAAATGTTAACACAGGCTCATACTACTCTCCAATTTAACATACGCCAGATACAATTTTGAATTGTGAAATTTCTTTTTTTTAAATATAAAAATGAATTTTATACCAGGACTTCCGATAGAGCAATCCCATGACTGGTCGAACTCGTGCAATATTTTGACTCACATGCTGTTGCCCTCAGAGCAAAATTGGTGGTAATTCTGATAAAGTTTGTCTCTAACATCTCTGTTTGTGGGGAACAATACGCCAGCAATTTCTCTAACTAACGCGGGGATGCAGGTTTTTCCTGCCCACCCCTGTAGTCAGACGCACACCCCATATTATTTTTCTTGGATTACGTAGGAGTATATACAAATATGTACAGTATTTTACATTGTTCATGTTGCGGTGGCAACATGTGTAATTTGGAGCTCAGGACCGTATCCCAGCTTAACACTGTTCTCTATGGGACGGTGGCACCACCTACACTATACACCGAAGACAAACCCCACTGCCACCTACCGGCTTAGGCTTGTACTTCCGATATAGCCTGAGCAGCTCACTTCCGCCAGTGAACCCGAACCTGCCGCGTGGTTACTGCGAGTCTCCGTCGTGTCTCACTCAGAAACTATAGAATCATGCCGTCAACCAGCAACAAACGCTACACCAGAGCCGACAATACTTTCTGAACCTAGTATGGCGAAAAAGACACGCGGACGACCCAGATCTGTCATCCTCCGCGAAAAAACAACAAACAAGACACTGTCACGATTGAGCCGCACTGAGGAGCGGCACAAGAGCGATCGAGCCACGGATAGCCTGAGCGGGACTGGCGAAACACGGAGGAGATCGGATACATCGGCACTCCTGGCAGCATTCAATGGATTCCAGGAGAAAATGGACGACAAACTGGTGAGGATGACCGAGTGGCTCGACGACATCGAGCGTTCAGCGGCGGAGAATCGACGGAGCGGCATGCCACGCGCAGACTTCCAAGATGGCGGACAACATGTGCGTCACCGGACGGCGATGATGGGTGCGGGCAGCAGCAGGAACCCATCGCCTGGCAACAGGCGGAGGACGCGCAGCGGTAGCCGTAACCGTAACAACAACGGACACGCTGCGGCAACCACTCGCCCCGAGCAGCACTACTATGCGACTCCAAATGATGATACAAGAAAACGTGAGTTTGTTCCTTTTGTTAACCCGTTCCGCACCCCAGCCGCCATTGCTCGAGACCGAGCCACATCCCGTAACCCATTCTACGATGTACTCTCAAACGGTGACCAGGAGGAAAATGACAGGAGTGACGTGGTCAGCGAGCTCCTGGCAGCAGCCGGCACTGCGCTAGGGGACAAGCGACGTAATAATGTAATAGCCCCCATAGATATGTTATACGCGGCCATCGCAGCACTAAAATCGGGCTAGATCAGGCGACATGGGCCGAGTATGTCGCCACGCTGTGCCGCATGATAAAGGATAAGGCGATGCCGACGAGTTGGAAGGAACCGCTCCTAGACCACCAGCTCCAATTGGCGACAATGGCCACGCACTATGACTGGCCCACATGCCGACGATGGTCTGAGAGCATATTTACTATGATCGCTGACGGTCGGCTCCCACACGGCTAGGCAGACCAATATGCAATAAAAGACATACAGCGAGACGCGTGCGTAGAAGGCACGCACCTCGACGGCAAGAAGCCACACCGCACAAACACTGACGACACCGCCCCATGGAAAACCGAGAGCGCCGCGAGCAGAACAGAAAGATCCGAATACGTGCGCCCTGTGTATAACAAGGAGACTGATGGCAAGCCATGTAACAAATGGAACTGGGGCGAGGAGTGTGGCTTCACCACATCACATGGGATCCAGCCAGACCGTAAATGCCACCTGTGCGCGTGGTGCGGCACTAAATATGCGAAGGCGAACCCTCACCCCGAGAAGGACTGCCAGAATAAAAGAAGGTTCTTTGAACGCAAGAACGGCGCAGAAAAATCGGTAACCAAGACGGATTTTTAGAAGCCGGCCGAACCATCGAAATGACTGGCGACAGCACGGACTCCGCACACCATACAGTTGCTGGCATGCCCACCCCTGACACGCCGACAACACCACATGTCCATAAAACACTCTATAACACTGACCTACATAACCCCCGTGTTGTTGCCGCACCCGTGGAAGCCACCGACACGTGTCGCCCTTTGGTAATGGTAGGTGGTGCCATCGCTAATGCGCCCACGCCACGTGCGATTGTTGTGATACGCCGCACTGGGCAAGAAGCCACACACGCCCCCAGCTTCCCCCAACCGACGCTAGGTGGCGGCACTAGCACCAACCCCGCCGCACACGGACGCCCGGCCGTCACACCAGGTGGCACCACCACGGCTGCCATGCCCCCCCGGCACAACCGCGAACCTGCTGCGGCCGTCAACACACAGGCACGTCAACAACAGCCAACCTGCACAACATACACCGGCAAGCGACACACTGACAGCACCACACAACCCCCCACGACACGCCCCTGCACTGCTATCAGACCCACCATAGCGAACACAGCGCCCTACAGCAACGCTCTAAACATCGCAGCGGAGCCACATCCCCACATCCCCCGCATGCCCCGCCGCGCTCACCATCGCCACACACGACCATATCAGCGCTGCATACTGCCTACAAACCGACGGCTTGCTGCGGCACCAACAGCCGGACGATATTGACACGATACTAGACAACCATGGGGCCAGCGCCGCCCCACCCTACAACCCCCCTGACGCCCACGGCATACAGAGCCACCCTTCATGCCATGTGGCCATACACGATATCCAGACTATGGACAAACAACATCCCATACATGAGACTCTATGATGCCGTCCGGAAGTGTACACTCCCAAACTACATGGGAATGCGTATACCCGCCCCATCGGGCCTCAACATACCCGCATGTCGGCGCTTACTCAAAGACTACCACGACTGACAAATAGTTGATTTCCTGGAGTTTGGTTGGCCGGTGGACTACACGGCGCCACTACCACCGGTGCCAGCCACCGCCAACCACACCGAGGATCCCACCCATGCCACCCATATCGCCGAATATGTAAAAAGAGAGGTCGAGCATGGCGCCCTCATCGGCCCGTTCAGCCAACCCCCATTCAAGCCGTGGACTCAGGTCAGCCCAATGATGACCCGCCCCAAACGCAACTCCGCAGCAATGCGCGTGGTCGTTGACCTCTCTTACCCCGGAAAAGCCAGCGTGAACGTGGGCATACGGAGGGCCCAATACCAAGACGCTCCCATGTCATACACGCTGCCGGGGATGCTCGACCTGGTGCAAGAGGTCATGAGACTCGGACCCGGCTCATACCTGTGGAGCGCCGACCTGGGGAGGGCGTACCGGCAGCTGCGCACCTGCCTGCTATCCACGCCACTTCTAGGGATAGTATATGAAGGCCAGTACTATATCGACACGGCACCACCCTTCAGGTGCAGGACATCCTCCATGGCCTGCGCCAGAACAACTAACGCCTTAGTACACCTGATGCGGAAGAAAGGACACTACATACTGTGCTACCTTGATGATTTCGTCGGCGCCGCCGCCACACAACAACAAGCGACACAGGCGTACGACGACTTCATCCACATGGCACATACTCTCGTCCTCGAGCTGTCGCCACAGAAGTGCGTGCTGCCCCACACGCAGCTCGGGTGGTTAGGCTTCGAGATTACCACGACCCACATGTGGATCCGGATACCCACGGACAAGCTTGTCGACGTCCTAATCGAGTGCCGCGTATGGACGGTGGGCCAGAGGGCATCCCGCCGGGACATACAGAGGCTGGTCGGCAGGCTCCAGCATGTCGCAAAGTGCATCAGGCCTGCCAGGAGATTCATCTCCAGGATCCTCGACGCACTCAGGAACGCCCCCATGAACGGCAAACACATCGTGCCAGAAGAAATGTTCCAGGACATAGCATGGTTCGACAAGTTTGCTGAGGCATTCTATGGGTACGTCCTACTACACCCGAACCCCAAAAGTGAGCTAGAGGACCGAGATCGAAAAAGGAGACGCGGTAGTCAACTCTGGGTCTGTGAACTCTACCAGTGGTGGTAGAGTAGAGCTTTGCGCAGGCTCCTGGCTTGTCGTGCCGTCAAATGCTTCCATCGACAGGTTGAAGGCAGCGGTAATTTTGCAGAGAGTTTCCTCCATGCTGTCCCGTGTTGATGGTATCAAGGGACCAGACAATGATGACTTGCCTTTAGGGGTAATAGTTTTTCCCTTGGGAGAAACCATAGGTGCCACCTCCGGCACAGGTGCAACAAATGGCACAGGTGCAACATAGGGCACAGGTGCAACATAGGGCACCGGTGCAACATATGGCACCAGGGGAGCGGTCTTTTAGCTCCCTGGTTGCCATTTTGGTGGTGGCGGTGGTGGTGGCGGCGGAGTAGATGTGGGGGTGTAGCCGGCAGATGATCTCCAGCTGCAGTCACCTGGGAAGGTGGCAAATCAGCTGGAAGGCTAGCATGAAGCTTAGCGATCGACATACGGGCAAGATTTAGAGAATCAGGGATCCCGTCCCATTGTAAAGCAGGCATTCCAAATGCGAAGGAGAACTTCAGGTTCATCTCTTCCCACTTGCGCATTTGTTGCTCATGTTGGATGAGCATGAAGCGGTAGCTATCCTCTGCTTCGCGGGTTTTGGCTTGCGCCTCCACCAAGGATTTCTGGAACTGCTTGTTGAGAGCCTCCCAGATATCATATGTGTGGTTAATCTTGACCGATTCCAGGCGGTTCACCCAGAATGTGGCCATGTCTCCCACCATATGTTTAAACATGTCCATGGCTTGTTGGGACTCGGTGCTGGAGTCCAACTGCAGAGCCTCTTGAACTGTAGGTGGTAAGCATTCATACTGCTCAATAAACCGCTTTTTTAGCGTCCGGGGTTAAATCCGGGGAGAAGGAATTCTCCGCGACGGTGGGTTCACCCTCTCGAGAGGCGCTAATGATTTCCGCAGCCCGGCGTTTTAGATCACGACGGACTGAAGCAGTGACAGGCCCTACTGTGGCAAGTTTAGGGTCCAAGGGTTGCGTGATTTTGCGCTTTGGAGGTGCGGCTGTGCTTGGTGCCGGTGGGGCTCCTGCAGCAGCTGCTGGCGCGGGTTTCAGTGCAGCAAGTCATGCACTTTCCTTCTCGCTGAATTTTTGGAGATGTTCACCGAGAGCGATCTGGTCAGCAGATCTTTCCAAAGGTGGATCCTCTGTTGGCGGATCCACCACGGCCGAGGCATATGATATACCTGGGTCAACTTTCTCCGCCACAAATGTGTGGGTTTTAGCCTTCCCCAGACGTCCCCTGGTAGATGTGGGACAGCCGGATCCGCGGCCAGTAGAGGTGGAAGGGCGGCTGGTGATACCTGCCTCCCTATCCATCCGTTGTTGTAGACGGCGACGGACTGGAGAGAAATAAAGTCTCTCCCTTGGTGTCTCACCGCCATACATGCACACGGCAATCGTGTGCTCAAAATGCGGCAGTCGTAAGGTCTCCAGGTGACCTTGGCGACGCCGCTGACATCTGAGTTCTGGCTCATAGGTGAACCGGCATTTAGCAGAAAGAGATGGATCTTTTGCTACTCTAGCCAGCCGCCTGATTGTAGACTGTGGGCGTTTGTTTGGGCAAATGCCGTACGACAGTAGATGTCTTAACATGAGGCCCCACCTGTTGGTCTCGAAGGGCTTCTTATTTGCTTTAGCAAACGGAAAAGCTGTGGATTTGTGATCGTCAGACGACCACCTAGCCACAGTATACAAACGCCGATAATGACGGTGGGGAGTTTTTATATTTTCCGGCACAGCGGTTCCGCGCTTCAGGAAATATTTACAAAATGCACACTTGTCATTAGGCCGGAAGGTGTGCCTAATGAACTTAAGGTGTGCAATATCGTCCTTCTCATATTCGGACTTAGTTAACCCATGTCTAGCTGTGATAATATTAGCTAACTGATCTACATAGGGCTGAAGGCCGGTTTGATGGTCATCAACCCAGTCTTCTTCATCAGAAGCACCCCCGTTATCCCTATTGATAGGAGGAAGACACAACTTACATCTGCTCGTAGGCGTCTGTGGTAGCATATACATGGCTAACCTACGTTTAGGGCGAGGGGGATCGAAATATCTCTCCCCCATTACAGATTCCTGTACTAACCCCAATTCGGCCGCTTTCCCAAGAGAATGGACCCAAGAGTTTTCTTATTGTAAACACAGTTAACAAGGTGGGGAAACCGTGGAGGAATAGTGGCAGCAGGAATATCGCTATCCCATTTTAGCTCACCTTTTTCCAGCCTTGGAAGACGAGCAGCCATCACCCCAAAGTCTGGGTCCGCAGTCGGGTCACTGGGAGGTAAATCCTCCTCATCTGACATGTACTGTTTCCTCAGCAGCTGGCTGAGGAGCGGGCTGCTTGAACAGCCGATCGGCAATCGCCTTCTTGTGGGGCGAGTGCCTTGGTAGTTTTCCAGTCGGTAATGTGGCACTACTGGATGCACCCGGCCGCGTTTCCTCCTGGCTAGAGGAGGCCACGATCAGAATTATCCGACTGACCTGGAGATGAGGTGGTAAGCTCATCATCCTTTATGATGTCCTTTGGACAACGTCCGGGGACTACAGTAAAGGCTTCCTCAGTCTCCATTGGAGTAACGTGAGTTGCCGTTTCACCACTGTCTGCCCAAGATGGGGTTCCAGTGTCAAGTATTGACATATCCTCAGCCGGCGCCTCGGACTTGTCATCTATCAAGAAAGACAGATTATATTTAGATTCCAATCAGCAACCGGCATGACATGGATGTCCCCGGTTTTACGGTTGAGTACTTTACATACTTCAGGGTTTTCCTCGGGGCCCTTATCCGACACTCCTGCGGTGGAGGTGGCCGTATCCAGGCCTGACCGCTGAAATGCGATCAGGCGCAGCCACGGACCCCAACCATGAACGAGTTTAGTTTAAACTATCTGAAGCTTTTTGGATTTAACCGTACTGTCAAGAAAGGACAGTTGTCGAGTCCCTTGGTGAGGTAGATCGAAACTACCGCAAGCGAGACCAACCTACTCAAAAGAAGGCCGGTGAAACGACAACGTACCCGAAATTGGAAAGCGAAAAGCCGTAAGGGGGGTCCACACTCAGTAGAGACTGAATGAGGACTGATCCGCAGTACGACTTCGTCAGGCAAGGTGGCGCGTTAGCGCGTTCCTGTGGGCCGTCGACCAATGGTAAGCTCACGTTTTGGCGGGAAACCGCAAGCTGCCCTGATTATGACCATCAATGAGGTCACGAAGAACCCTAGTTCTCCATGGTGACGGGGCCACCTGCTGCCAGCGCCCTCAAAATCATTGTATGTGCAGACATCATGTTTTATAGATTTCAATAATTAGCGACTAGGGCTCTAATCGCGTGTCTGCGCAATATTTAATTTTCTACAATTTCTTTTATTTTACTTTCCGAAATTATATTTCCAACTCCACCCGTTTGCGATGTTATCAAAGCGGTCCATGTTTTTCTTTTTGTTTGGAATAAATATGCTTGACAATATCACGAATATGGGTGTCGGGGAGTTGGAACCCGTGATTACTCTTATTTCATATTGACTATATACCCACATTATTAAATATCTTATCAATATCAGGGATATACTATCGATACGTGAATAATTTCTTTATTCTTATTTTTGTTAGCCGTTAACATGGGTTAGTGAATTCTGTTAACCGATGTTCACGGTTAAGATTCTCAAGATTCATTAACCGACATCCTCAAACTATGACACCATACCCACACCCTGCTAATAAAAAAGAATTATATATTAGAATCTTAATACGAAAAGCTTGCTCCCGTGACGTCACAAGGAATAGAGGCTGACGGCAGGGGTCAGAGGTCAAATACCAGGGAAACACCACTACGTCACCACTCTGACTGGACCGGCAGAGAAGCACAACATGTAGATCTACCAACACCAACTAAGAAACTCAAAATGCGCGTAGCGGTTGTATGCGATTCGCATGGGGCAGAGCTCCAAGGCTTCCTGACCCGTCTGGCTCCCGACCACGAATTCATGGTACTGGCCAACCCCGGGAAAGGTTACGTGGAGGCGATGCAGCTGTCAATTCCTTGCATACGGTAAGGCAGATTTTAGTGTTAGATTTTACACAAAAAAATGACCGTATCTATTGAACATCACCGGGCGCATCCCCAACAGGTCAGCAAGGTTTAAATCGGGGGGGAATACCAGGTACCACAGGGACGTTGTACGATTATGTATCCTGTGTCTGGTCTCTGGCAGGAAGTCGTGGAAGCGGTGGTTAGGATGTACAACAGTGACACCCATACCTAAAGTCAACATCCCGCAAACCTGTAGTGAACTACGCCCAATATCGATCCTCCCACTGCCTGGCAAGATTATAGAACAAATAATACATGACCAAATTAAGACATTCCTTGAGTCCTCTAACTATTTGACCTACCAGCAAAATGGCTTCAGGAAAAATAGGTCCACCACCGGGGCACTGGCGTCTCTACTGGATGAACTTTTGTCAAACATAGACAAGGGTGATCTTACTATCGCAGTCTTCCTTGATTTCAAGAAGGCATTTGATACGATCGACCACAAAATCCTCATGCATAAAATAGAACGAGCTGGGCTAGGCAATAGAGCACATAGCTTCCTCACAAATTACCTCAGCAATAGGAAACAATACACAAAACTAAGTGACACCAGCTCAACCACTCGAGAAATAAAAACAGGAGTTCCACAGGGCTCCACTCTGGGACCCCTACTGTTTCTAATATTTATAAATGACCTACCTCTAGTTTCCAACAAAGCATCTTTCACATTATTTGCCGATGATGCAGCACTAACAATACATAACAATGACCTTGCCATAGCCGCAACCGAGGCTGGAATGGCGCTGGATGGAGTGAACACATGGTGCCATGAGAATAAACTAACGCTAAATGGCACTAAAACTGAATACATAATCTATGGAACCAAAGCCAGGAAGGTGAGGGCCCGGCCAATACAACTGCAGATGGGTGGCTTAGTGCTCCGTGAAGTGAACTCCTATAAGTACCTAGGCACAACTCTCGATGCGACTCTAACTGGTACCCAACAGCTGGCAAGACTTAACCAAACACTGGCACTAAAAATGAACACATTCAGAAAAATAAGGACATATGTAAGTGAGAATACTGCGCTGCAGCTGTACAAGTCAACAATATTACCAATTATAGACTACAATGATATCATCTATGGATTACTAACGAAGCAGCAAGAGACCAAATTACAAAGAACGCAAAACAGAGCCCTCAGAACAGTATTCAAAGGCAAGATACTAAGTGTGGTTGAAATGCATAGCAGAGCAGGGCTGGACACTCTGGATGTACGTAGGAACCTACACCTAATGACGTTGATGTATAAACGTGCGAGTGATGACAAATACATAGATCGCACAACCAGGGTAACGAGAAGGGGGACATCGACTCTGCTTGGGGTGCCCAACCCTAATACAAATAAGTTAATGAGAGCTCCGATTTACAAAGGAAGTGTCATGTGGAATGAGCTCCCAACCAAAACCAGAGAAGCGGGTTCGATCCTTGCCTTTAAAAATGCATACAGAGCTCACCTGGTTATTCAGGCCCAAAACCTGGCACTGCAAATATATAATACGACCTGCTGAACGACCCATTGACTTCGCCCTCTCTCATGCCTGCTCTCTCCCTGCGTGTCCGCGCCCCCTACCCATGAACCCCTCCCCCCCATCCACATTTGACAAAACAACTATTATAACTCAATGACTCGAGAATCACTACCCCATCTTTAGACCCATTACCACCACTACATAACTACATCTTCAACCAGCAATGCACACAATATAAACCACTATACATGCACAACATGGCACTATTTAAAGACTAACCGTTATTAAAACCAAATCTAACTGATATACACACACAGCATATGATTTAACCACTAGTGTACATTACTGCACACTCTATCTTGATGCATATAGATACCTTGCACTATGTTCAGTACATATGCTGTACACTATGCAGCATAGGCTGCTCCCCCACTTTCTTTTATGTTCAGAATGGGTTGTGCTGCACACAATGCAACACATTCCACTTCCACTATGTACAGATGAAATGCGACCACTCCGACGGCTGGAAAACCAGTGCCCCGGCGCTGACAAAATATGTATTCAGATGAATAAAAATATTTACCAAAAAAAACAAAACAACATCGTCCGCGGCCTCAACTCCTCCCGGGGCGAGCCCACCGCCGAGCTTGCCCGCATTATCCACACCGGCGACCTCCAGCATCCCGTCCACCACTACGACCGGCTGGTGGACGGGGTACATGCCAGTGGTCCCACCAAGAAGCGGTGGGCCCGCTGTATTGTTACATGTGTGCGGGCTGTGCACCTTTAATTTATTAGGTTATATTTTATTATTATCGTTAGGTTATATTTTATTATTAAATTTTAAAAACCAGTAGAATACATGCTTTATGCTTCAATTTGTGATATGCATTTTATTTTGTGTGCATTTTTATCTTGTGATAGCAGGAATGACCTAGTAAATATGTGAAGGCCACAGGCACCTATCTCCAGAATTTCAGGTTACGTATGCGTATTAAATAACTGTTTACTTACCTAAGCTATGCACTGCGATGCACAGCCTCGCATATATATTTTAAAAGTGTTTTTCTAAAATTCGGATAAGAGGTGGGTATATATTATTTAATATCGTATGAGGACCCTTTACGAATGTCATACAACAATGCACGTCCGCGCATTTACAGGAGGTATATTATATAGCATCGGTATCAAGTGTACATAGAATACTTAATAGTAGAATAAAACTGTGCCACACATGTTACATATCAAAGGTCCACACCAGGGCCACCAGGGGCGTGGCTCGAGACCAGGGGAGGGGGTCGGCTTAATTACAACAGCCGATAAGGTGCTGACAGCAAACGCGATCCAGCTGCTGACCTCTCCATCCCTGGGAGAGCTGGAATGTGGGAAATAGGCGGTTAGGCTTTCGAATGTTTGCACGGCGATATAGCTGGCATCCCTCTTATCTGTTGCCCATAGTAGTACTTTCTGTAGTGACCTTTAAGTTGTAACGAATATTTTACGAATTTCTAGCAATGAATGTTACTGAGATTGTCATAGTCCATCAATTGTATTTAATTAATATTCCAGATATGACCACGCGGTTAACTATTTGAATATGCCTTGTTTAGTTTGCACTCTACCAGAAATAAATTGTACACATATTGTCATAGTGCGTCGTGTATTTTTCCTCACTTTTAAACCATGAATACTGTCTACAGGCATTGTTTATGTATTTATTTAATGTATGTTTTACTTGCGAGTTAGACCTGATCTTCTGGCATAAGGGTTCCTTACCATATGTTCTAATTTAGTATTTGCTTATATATTTAGGGCTAGTAACGTTAAAACATTGCTGCCCATGTAGTAGCCAAATTATGTATTACTTGATAACAACCATAGCATATATGTATGTTCGCGGTGCTTCCCGCCTTTTTATATTTTATGGCCTCAACCGTCGCTAAGCCCTGCTATTGGCGCCTCACGGGTGAGAGGTCAACAGCCGGGCCGACTCAGAAGATTGCGCCGTATCGGGTAAATTAATTAATTTATCGACGCTTTCCTTGAGAATGTGCGCGGTATACAATTTCAAACGCCCTGTGCTTGATTTACGAGCTGCTAATTGGTCGGTTCGTATTACAACCGTCATGTCAGATACGACTTCAGAGATTTCCCACGGACCATCCCAATCGGGCGCGAGCTTAATATTCGCTGTCGGCGCGGGTATCTAAGCACCAAGTCGCCCACCACAAATCTAGGGAAATCAGCATTACCATAAGAATTTTTATTTCTTTGAATACTCTTCCCGGTGCTATTACGAACCCTTCCGTATGCATTGTGGAAACAACACTCCAACCATCGGATGAAAGCTGGTGTGCATGAATCGCCCGAGTGCTGTTGTAACACTCCGAATTGTAAGTCACAGGGTAGGCGTAATTCCTCCCCAAACACTAGTGTGTTTGGAGTAACCCCAGTGGCTGCGTGTACTGTGTAGTTGTATGCATGTGCCACGTATTTGGCTTGCAAGTCCCAGTCGCTCTGGTCTTCATTTACCATACACGCCATAGCGGAAATTAGGGTTGTATTAAATCTTTCGACTAACCCTTTGATCTAGGACAGTAGGGGTTGGTGCGGGTTTTATAGCAGCCTATGAGTGTAGGCATAGTCTGAAATAACTCCCTACCTTGATCTGAATGTAATGAAATGGGGGCACCAAAAATAAGCACCTAATTGTCTACTAAAGCCTGTGCAGCCACCGCCGCTGTCTGATTGCACAACGGGTAGACCTGCACATATTTAGTAAAATGGTCTTGTACGACCAACATAACTAAGTTGCCCCGGCTGGTAAGTTTAAAACCAGAGACAAAATCACAAGATAACCGACCCCAATGTTGGCCAGTCATTTGTTGCTGTAAGGGCGCAAGCTTAGATAAGCGCATTCATGCCGGGCCAATAATACCTCGTGCACAATTTGTCCAGAGTTCTCTCTTGACCAAAATGCGCCGACGTCTTATGGCAGTGGCAGAACGTCAATATTTCCTCCCGTAGGAGAAAAGGGATGATAATCTGCTGATGAGTCCTCAGGGTAGCGCTATCAAACCCATCCACTAGAATTAACTGATCCCATTGATTTAACAATTTAATAGTTTCATTATTTTCCGCACTCGTGAGATCTCTTGGCGGCCTCACTGTGTGCGTATTTAACAAGGTAATTATTGTTGAACATGTATCATCTGTGGCTTGAGCCTGACAAATTTCAGCCTGGGTCCAGAAATTAAAATTGTTTTCCACTTCTGTACCCTGACTTGGAGATGCAACCACCGCCGCCATGTGTGCTCCACAGTCCTCGCATTCCGGTATGCCACAACGATGGATGGGAATGCGGCTGAGCGCATCTGCGTTAATATGCTGCGGGCCGGGTCGATAGGTAATTTGTGTGTTGGTTAGGCCAAATTCTGACAACCAAGCCAACCAACGCCCTATCATTCCCTCCGCCTCTTTAAAATTTACTAACCACTTTAAAGAGTGGTGATCAGTACGGATCTGGAATTCTGAGTCCCAGAAATAATGTTGCCACTTTTTGGTATATACGACAATTGCCATTAACTCCCTTTTAGTGGTACAATATCGCCGTTGACAAGCACTTAACCTGTTACTGGCAAATGTAATAGGCACTTCTACCTCATCTTGTACCTGACTTAGCGCACCGGCAATAGCAAATGCGCTGGTGTCAGTGACCAAGATAAACTTCGCTGTCGGCCGTGGATAACCAAGCACCGGTGTATCCGTAAATAGCCGTTTTAATTCAATAAATGCCATATGTTGAGGTTCTCCCCAGTCAAAGGCTTGCGTGCTAACATTAGCCATGTCCTGTATTGGAGCGACTACATTAGCAAATTGAGGGATAAAGTCTCGATAGTACGAGGCGAACCCAAGTAAACTTTTTGTTTCTTGAGGAGATTTAGGTGCAGGCCAATTGGTTAGAGCCTCCATTTTTTTAGGATCAGCTTTGATGCCTTCCCCGGAAACAATGCCGCCCAAATACTCTGTCTTGCGTCTGAACAAGTGGCATTTGGACGGTTTAAGTTTCAGTTTAAATTTGCGAAGTCTAAGAAATACCTCACGTAAATTGTTACGACAAGTGCTAACCGTGTCGCCAAATATAATAATGTCGTCTAGATATACTAAACAGTGTGTGAATAGCAAACCATTTAACATTTCTGCCATCATTTTCTCAAATGTAGCAGGGGCATTACATAGACCGAAAGGCATTACCTTCCACTCATACAGTCCTATATGAGTAGTGAAGGCAGTTTCCCACGGTCGTCGTACTGCATCGCGACTTGATGGTATCCTGATTGAAGGTCCAAAGTGCAGAACCACTTATTTCCTCCAAAACTATCCAGGCTCTCATCGATGCGTGGAAAAGGGTATGTGTTTTTGCGTGTCATAGCATTTAATTTGCGATAATCTATACAGAATCGCCACATTCCATCCTTTTTGGTAACCAGGTGAACCGGCGAACTGTAGGGACTTTTGCTGTCCGTAATAATTCCAGAAGCTAGCATCTTGGCCACCTCGTCCTCCAGGGCTTGCTTCTTGGAATCCATTATTCTGCGATACGGTATCCTAAATGGGGCGTTGTCACCGATGTCTATATGGTGTTGCACCACATCGGTCCAACCCAACTTAGCATCCGGTTTCGCGAATATATCACAAAACTCGAAAAGAAATTCTGCGATTTTCATCTTATCCTTCATATGATCCAAATGTGTGGCTTCAGCCATGGATAGTATGAAGTCTGGAATTTGTGGCAATCCTTGAAATTGCTTCCGATCGACCGAAAACGCCGGCTCAGGGGATCCTCCAAATCCCTCTACACCGCGTTCTCGTTTCAACAAGTCAAACACCATTGTGGCCGTAGGACTATCAATGGAACCATTTGATCTGGCCTCTGTCGCATTACCAATAATTTGACCTCGCGACAAATGGACACAGTCGTCTGTAGTGTTATAGAGTGGTACGACGGCACCTTTTGACCCATTAATCAAAGAATGTGCTGATGTGACTCCAATGGGACTGAGCATTTCAGGGTTGGGTTCAATTAAACACTGACCCTCCCCGTCTATATGCCTAGTCGTACAGTTTGGTGAGCAGCCATTGTCACATCCTCAGCCAGACACGCAAGGCCGCAATCTGTTCTGAGTTGGCAATGTGTGACTAAATTAGAGGGTTGGAGGACTTCAAAGAGTCCATTATGTGGGGAAAGGTTGGCTTCATAAAATGACATCCAGTCACTCCCCAATATACCGTCTTCTGGTATATCAACTATTAATACTGACGAGTGAAAAATCTGGTTGGCGATACCTAATGGTAAATCCATACAACCAAATTGTGGAATCACTAAGCCAGTAACACTTAACGGTTTCACTTCAGAAACCAAATTACGAGTGTTCAGTTTGAGATCGTCAAAGAATCTCTTTCCTATCACGGACATAGCTGCACCCGTGTCGATAAGAAAGGACCCCTTGGAACCTCTAATATTAATGGGAACGTACCATCTTTTTCCGTTAAGCGGAAAAATATTCATAGCAAACTGGTCTCGCTCACCTACATTATGTAAGTCCAGATCGGTTTTCTTTAATATATAGTCCATGCACAAATCTGGCTCGTTGCCACTCACATTTTGTGAGCACAACGACCGCATACCCGCCAAGAAAACCTGACGGACGCCAATAGCTGTACAAGTGGACTGGGCTACTATGACTTTAGGTAGACACAATTCTGTCGAGAGATTGTGTAAATGGTTTTTAGCACAACTGCTACCAGTTGCGCTGGGAAGGTTTTCCTTTTGAACCAAAGCTGACAACACTCCCGGCGTTGCAGCTGGCTCTAATTTAAATAATCAGCATCCTCCAAAAAGTAGGGTGAAGCTGACTGATTGGGCATAGCAGTGATATTTTTGCTGCTCGGCGCAATATTTTTGCTATCGCGCACAATGTTTTTACCATTGTGCGCAATATTTTTACCACTGGACGCAAGCAGCCTAGCTAATGTGGCCGGCACATGACACGTATTATCACGCCCTTTGCGGTCACCCGCTACCATGGCCTGTTCTATTGAACGAGGCTGTGATGAAGGGCATTCAAAAGCCATATGGACAAAGCCTCTGCATCTAAAACACTCAGTATTGGGTGATACGCGGGGTAGATCGGGACGATTCCTTTGGAACGCCCCTGTTGATCATCCCTGGATATCATGATTATACTGTGTACGCTTGCCTTGCCACTCCCTTTTACCGGAACGGTCAGCATTGCGATTATTAAAGGGTCTTGCACCCTGGCCATTGAAGGCACTAATGCCCACATCCACGTCAGTGTATGTGGGCGTGTCGTCATAAGAGAGTTCCACCACGGCGGACGTGATACCCGCCATAGCACGTTTAGCTGGAAGCATATGCGCTTTTGCTGCATGGTCTCTCAACATTTGGTAAATATCCTCCATGGTATGTTTACCTGGGGACCATTGCTTTAGAATCATGTCGCGTTCTTCACGGTCACGAAGACCATTGATGAACACAGCAACAGTTTTGCGTGCGATCAAATCTCGCAACATGCCTCAACCTGCGCCAGCTTTCCTGGCCTCAGATTCCAACATCATACCATAGTATACGGAATTCGCCGAGTCAGTTCCCATTTAGATAAGGGATCTAGTCCCTTGAATTGCCAAGCTAATGCTTCGACTAACTCATCTAGGGTCGCACAATTACCTTGCTCCCACCTATCTACTGCCAGTTGGCCAGGACAATCCTGCAGTAAATGAAGTAGGCGTGTCAAAGTGGTGGTTTCATTCCACCTATTGACTGACATCGCCTTGCTAAATTTCTCCCACCAGGTATCCCAGTCTTGGTTGATACCATCAAATCGGGGTACTTTGACAGCTCTCACCCTAGCGGGTTGATACTGCTCTTGTACGCTTATATTGTGGTCGTGCAAATACAACGACCGACTCACGTCTGAGGCGCCAATGCCAGGGTTGATGTTAGAAGCCTCCATTACAGCCCGGCGAATCGCTGGGTTTGATTTAATGATGGCCTGCTCTCCACTAGTAAAGCGGTAAGCTGCAAAGGAGTCGACGGTAGTGTCTTCCTTACGGGCGCAATTCGGGGCGCTTTGCCCAGTATGCTGTAAGTTAACGGCTGGATTTCCGACAGAGGCGTTAGACGCATTTACGTTATTATTATTATGGGGCCACGTCCACTTTGCTGCTGAATCACGCTCAACATTTCATTTGTAATACCAGGATTTTGGATATTTTTTTCCTGCCACCTGGCTAATTCCTGCCATTGTGCATGCAACTCATTCTCACATGACAGGAGCTGTTGTTCACATTCTTCCAACGTGGCTAGCCTGTCTCGTTGACTGGTACGCTGTGATGCAGGTACCATAAAGGATAGGTCAATGACCGGTGGCGGCAGAACAGGTATCGGAGTAGCAGCCGACTTCTCTCTCGGTAGGAAAGAGAAGAGGCTGCCTTCCTCTCGTACGGATCCACCGTCCATGGGCCGTATGATCCCTAAGGACATTTGCGCGCCTTGGGGAGCATTTATATTTTGCGCGTGCGCAAATACAGGTGTTGGTGACGCTTTACCAGAACGAGCTGGGTCCGTATCTAAAGTAAGGGGTGAGACCCCGTCAGGTCGGATTGCTTCTGCCTGTAATGTTAGGGGCGAGACCCCGGTGGTTTGGACATTGTCCGAATTTATTGAGGCACCATCCAAAGACGGTGCCTCCTGATAGCCCCTTTCCTCTGCCGCATTTGCTGCCGAGCGCAAGCAACCGCGGTGAGAGGCTACAGGGACATCGGCGTCCGTTCGCCTTCTCGCCAGCTCGCAGTTCTACCAGACTGCGAGCTGCACAATTACGTAAGTATATAAAAAAACTGCTAATTTTGCTACTACCCACTAAAAAGAAACACTAGTCTGAAATTTCCCTTAATAATTTAAAACAATTTTGCTTTATCGAATTATTTATTTATTTTTTAGATGTTTTTACAGAAATTTACGAAAATTGGTTAGAATGCCCTAAAATTTGAAAAACCCCAACACAAGATGAAAAATAAAAAGATTTCTAGAAAAAGAGATGAGCAACTAAGGTAAATTAACAGTAATATGCCCAGATATTACAATTGCTTTAACTTAGTCAATTTCTTGCTATTTTAAAAATATATACGCCAAATTTTAAATCATACGAGGAAATTTTACTATCAGAATTGGAAAGAGAGTTCCGAATATGGAGAAAAAAGATGAGAAAGTTATACGAAAAGAAAAGTGAAATTAAAGTTCAAAAGTGACCAAAACGAAGTTAGAGTAGCAGCACGTAGTGACAGCCGACCAAACTGTTTGGCAGTCACTGTACGACTGACTTAATGCTCCAACA